>SKCR01028155.1:0-66256 GCA_019454045.1 Zanthoxylum bungeanum
TAGTGTATGAATGTCATACACAAGAGGGCCTTGGAGGACCGAACCCACGTATGTGGCAAAATACGGGGATGACTTGTGGCTAGGGGTGAAAGGCCAACCAAGATCGGATATAGCTGGTTTTCCGCGAAATCTATTTCAGTAGAGCGTATGATGTCGATGGCCCGAGGTAGAGCACTCAATGGGCGTCGGGTGGCCCCATTTCGCCTTACCAACCCCAGGGAAACTCCGAATACAGGCCTAGCTCGTTTGTACAGACAGATTTAAGTCTGAAGTTAGTAATCTTAAACAATCCATAGAGAGCAAACAAATCCGATATTTTGTTTGTGGTTTATCTATAGCTGCGGTCCATTCTATATTCGTATGATGACCTTGATCCGGGATCGTCTATGTAGAGACATGAGAATTAAGGCACCTTGTATGATGTGATCATATAGAACTAGACCCAGATAAAAATGACTTTCTTATAATATCCGTTAATTAAAGAAAATCATTTCGATTTACTAGATGGTCATATATGGATTGATCTTAATCCAGAGTGTACTACGAACTCTTGCATGGCAGGCTATATCATTTGATTTACAAAGGTGATGTTGGTGTAGCAGTCCCGACCAATAGCTACGTACTTTGGGGACATGGTCTGTTGTGTACTTGGGAACGTTTTACATAGCTATAGAGTTTACTCCATCTTGCGAGAAGTATATGAGTATCTTTCTTAAGGGTTGATTCGATACTTGAACGGTTTAAGCCCTCAAGTTTTTTTATAACGAATAGAAAGATTAAAATTCATAATGGTTATAAATAAATCGTTCATTAGAGAATCAATAGTACTTAAGGTATAAATAATTAGAAGTGCATAACAGATATTATGACCCGGCTCTAATTACGAGATACTCTTGAAGGATCAATTCATATGTAGTGATGTCGAACAAATCACCCTCTTAATCTCATTCTTAGTGTTCACGGTAATGAGCATTATTTTTGCTTATTATCGACCGTTTACTTGGTGAAACGAAACTTGGTTACGTTTTAATCCAGTTTTTTGGGGGAATATTTTGTGGTGTTTTGGGGCTGTGTTGGGGCTGTTTTCAAGTGAAAAAATAAAACCAAAACCTAGCCTTAGTCCACGCATTCCAGAGGCTGTTTTTACATTGCGTTGGGCGCAAATCGAGTCCAAAACAGTCCAGTTTTTTTCTGGCTATTCAGGGCTATTCGGGGACTGTTCCGAGGCTGTTTTGGGGCTAGAATTTTGTCTAAAACTGAAGAAAAATTTCAGTGGTGGTGGCAGTAACATTCGGCAGAGATCGGTGGTATCACACATGTAACGCAAGCGCACGTATCGCTTAAGTAGTATAAAAATATCGATCCCATGATGACTTATTTTCACTTTTGTTATTAATTATTGATGCTAAATGTTTACAGGTATCTAATTAAAGGGAGAATGGAATGATTGCTTTTGGTTGGTTGAATATGGATTTGTGAAATAAATAAATAAATAAAAATACAAAAGAAAATACTAAGGAAAATAAACAAAAGATACAAACATTTAGGGTTATGACTCCACACAATATTATTCTAAAGATGAATTGATTTTCTTGTACCTGTGAAATAAATTAGTTTGTTAACCTGGAAAATGAAAATATGCAAACGCTTCTATCGATGGTTAGATGCAAACACCCAAATAACCCAATTAATCATATGTCTATGCTAACCAAGTTACCTGAATTCATTAAGTTCAAGTTCCAATTATGGCTACACCTGCCCGACAGGTATATATGTCAATCCTGGAAGGAAATCTATTAAGGGGTATATATCTTTAAGTGAGATCGGGAGCAATTGAATCTAAGGCTGAAACCTAAAATCCATTTTCCAAGTTCATTTTAAGTTTACCATATCAATCTTTTTGGTGATCAGTCAACAAGAAGCGTTAAGCTTAAGATTCAATAAATAAACTAAAGTATTAAACATAATATATTTAAATCCATTATTAAGCATGTGAATATTGTGTTTCATCACTTCCCTAAAATAAAATGATGGGGGTTAGGGGATCCACATTGGGAAATCTCACTTTATTATAATGTAGAAATTGTTAGTGTTACCCAATTAAGTCGAACCAGCCATAAAGACAGTGTTATTATTTGTCCATAAACCAGCCATATAGACGGTAATCATCGGTCACCTAAAGACAGGCCATATAGGCAGTGTCACATTATGTTAAATAAATAAAACCAGCCATTAAGGCGGTATCAACTTTAATCCATATTATTAAATTACAATTTCCATATTATAATATAAGTGAGATTAATCTACCTTTACTATATCTAATTTAGAAATCTCTCTTATTATAATATATAAATTTGAATAATATTACCAACCGACTATATAGGCGGTATCCTGATTAAGTCTAGTAAATGCGGTATCCAATTTAGTCAGGTTAAAATCAATTTAATTAAGTTCAACCGACCAAAAAGGCGGTATCCAATTAAGTCAGGTTTTAAGATAATTTATATATTACAATTTAAGGGAGATTAATCTAAATTTTAATAATAAAAAGCTTCACCTTCCCTAGCAGAAATTTAACTACTAAACATAAAAGAAAGTAAAAACACACAAACTATTATTACTACTAAAAATAAAAATAAAAATAAAAATACATTACAAAACTACTAAATAAAATACACAAGATACAATCTTTAATTCTTTTTCAAGAAACCAAGGAAAGTATGAGATTTACAAATGAAATGGCTTGGTATTTATAGGTAAAATTTTGCCTCCACCAATTTCTCCACCAAACATGGCACAAAATATGGTACCAAATCCTCCACCAAACAAGCATGTTTGGTGGAAGTTTGACAATTTCCATTTTTTATTTTATTTTATTTATTTTTTGTTTTTGAAAATGACTTTAATAATTACACATAACACACTTCCAGCTATTTTATCCATTTCGGTCATGAAATCTTCATAATTCGAAATTATTATGAACGTCGAGGTTGTAGATCTTTGAGTATTCTTTAATTTGGAACTTGAATCACCTCAATCCGATATCGGAGTAGAAAGTTATGGTCAAAATATGAAAATTGTACAAAGCTGAAATGTTTGAAATTGTACTTCGTTAGAACACCATTTCAAGTTTCCAACCTCCAAAATCCAAATGTCAAGTCCAGTTTTTTACCCTTATTTGTTCCATATTTCATCCTGATTGATTCCATTGAGTCCCAATTTTATTTTATCTACAAAATAAACTAAAACACATCAAAACGTAATAAAACTCAAGAAACTATACAAAATATTAAGTAAAATTGGCGGGAAATAGTATTATATTTTCCGCTCATCACACCCTCAAACCTAACATATAATAAATTAAAATAAAAATAAAATAAATAACTAAAACTAAATTAAACTAAGCAACTTTCGTAGGGATCACGGTGTTAGTGTCCTAGACATGCCAATGATCTATAAATAAGATTATTGTGTGAAAAAAAGAAAGTAAGCTGCGGAAAATTACTTACAATGAACGGATGAGAATTTGAAATTCTTTGATGTTTGTGGAGAGCTCCAAGCTTTGTGTTGTGTTCCAAACTCAAGGATGAGTTTCCCTATCACCTTGATTTACTCTTTAAGTGCCAACTTAAGAAAAATTTTGCAACAAAATTTTCCCTTGGAGAAGAAGAAGTCACGACATTTGGAGGGAAAAAGAGAGAGAGTTTTTTCAACTTGTTACCAAAAATTGAGTATATGGTTTTCTAAAAACCAACTAAGTGTGTTGAGAGAAAAAATCATTTAATGCTCTCAACCACTTCCATCACCAAAAATGTGATTAGACTTCCATCACCAAAAAGTGACTAGTGATGTAAGTGAAGTGAGTCCCACTTTAAATTCAAAATTTGATTGGGTTACGCAACACACTTTGGGCCCGGATTCGTTTAATCGGATTAAACGAATTTTTCCGTTACGACTTAATTAAATCCAATTTAATTAAACAATAATGCATAGCAAAATTATTACGAAAGTCGCTTACGAATTAATTCCAAATTAATTTGTTCCCCAAATTAAAATCCAATTTTAATTCCGCATTGAAATCGGATTTCAATTAATATATCCAATATATTAGTTAATCGATTAATTCTAAATTAATAATGTTCTCTCTTCTCGAAGAATTTAATCTCAGATAAATTCTTACCGTAATTAATCCCAGATTAATTTTCTCTCTCATAATTAATCCCAGATTGATTCTATTCGAGTCAAATGTCATTGGTGAATCTTTGGGAAGCGACCAAAGAGATCCCTAGATATGTTGGTAATAAATCTGGTTGTCAGACTATCCGAACATGTGCGTACCCGGTACAACGTTCTTACCGATTTACAAGACATGGTTGGCTTCTAGCAAAGCACCATGCCTACCTAATTATCCAGAAATATATTCAACATGGAATATATATAATATGTATCAGGCGTAGTATACTGTGTTTTGCGTAATACGATCCAATATCAGATGTCACATGCTAGGCCTAGGGTTGAAATTGTGTCTGCCCCGTACGAAGCATATATCGAATCATCAGCAACTAGTCTCTGTAATCGGATAATCATGACCTAGTCATATTATCACGATAGATGCAGCATTTAAAAGTACTAGTTCTGTATCCCTGCGTGATCATCATCTCCATATGACTGAAGTGATACTTCCATCTTGACATCACACCCAATACACTACGATTCTCAGTATACCTAGAAGAGGCGTACACAGAACCTGTTAAAGCTCCGGACGACCAAAACCAAAGCGTACTAATTATCGCAAGTATTAGCGATGCAAGTCTCAGGTTAAGACCATATACACCTACCCTGATTCGGATTCCATAGACACATAGTCATACTACCAATGAGATTCCGAGGGGTCTATCCAGAGCGAAGCTGTTTCCAAACCATCGGCAAACAGAACCTCCTATTACACTTGCATGAGTATCCAATACCCAAATATATGAGAACTATGCTGTTAAGCTTCCATAACGTGCACAAGTGTAATACTAGCCTATTCCGCATTATCGATGTCCAGTCTCGATAATACTACGACTAGGGATATTTAATGATTAAACCTTTCGTGGATTAATATTGTCTCATATCTTATTAATCTGGTACAATCATATGGACTTTTATGATTTATATATCCAAGTAATCCAATTACAAAATGATAAAAGAGCAATTTCATTTGTCACATAGTTAATTTGTACAAAGAACACCATGTCTTTTACAAATAGTGATGTTATGGGTTATAATTGTCCAATAATCTCCCACTTGGCCTATAGCCAATCACTCAAGTGTCCAACACCTGAACTATGTACGGGTCGCTCATGCTTATGCTGAGATATCGCTTTCGTTAGCGGATATGCAATGTTATCATTTGAAATAATTTTTCGATCTTCATTTCGCCACGATGTGTGATCTCTCGAATCAGATGAAACCATCGAAGTACATACTTCGATCATCGATAAGACCGTAATTCCTTAGCCTGTGTTGTAGCCCAGCTCAGCTGCTAACAGAACTACTCCTAATCCAATTAGGAATTTTATAGATCCAAAATGCTTCTTTTGCTGCCTCAGCCGCAGCAATATAATCTGTTTTTGTTGTTGAATCGGCAACAGTATCTTGCTAGGAAGATTTCTAACTGACTGTTCTGTTGTTCAAATAAAATATGTACCCTTATTGTGACTTACAGTCGTCTTTATCGGTTTGGAAACTTGCATCGGTGATCCCAGTAACCTCAAGTTCTTCATCTCAATAAATTAAGAAAGAATCTTTAGTTCGTCTAGGATACTAAAAGATGTTCTTAACATCAATCCAGTAAACATCACCTGGATCAGCCTGATAGTGACTCCACATGCTTAAAGCATATGAGACACCAGGTCGCGTACATGTTTGTAAATGTACGAGTTCTCGAAGAGTGCCAACAACTTTTAGATCTATCCCAGTAGATCATTATTTCTAGAATAAAGGTTACCTCTCCCAAATATTTCATAGAGAATTTTAATGAAAGCCAAGCTTTCATCGATTTTAATATGGGAATGTCATTGCTAAGAAGCAATACATCATCAACGTATAGGACAATCAATGTTAGTGCTCTCCCACTAACCTTCTTATATACATAAGAATCATCATCGTTTTGAATGAAACCATATACCATTATGATCTTATCAAAACGTTGATTCCAAGAACACAATGCTTGCTTCAATCCATAATGGATCGATTTAACTTGCAAATCTTATTTACATGTTTTGGCACGACAAAACCGTCAGGGTGTTGTATATGAACGTCTTCACCATGAAGACACATTTGCTACCAATAGGCACAATGCCTTCTTGTACATCAACCAGTGTCCAAACTTGGTTGTATACATGGAATCCATTTTGGACTTCATGGCCTCTTGCCATAAAGCGGAGTCGATACCCTGTATCACTTACTCATACGTAGCCGGTTTATTATCCTCAATAAGATTAATGTCTACATGAGGTGAGATCAGAAATCCATACCTCTTAGGTTGTTTTCTGACTCTCTCCGACCTACGTGGTTCTTGTGCATTAGAAGATTATGGAACAGTCTCATCTCTGATGAACTGTTCCTGTTCCGTGAGGGGATCGGTGCCAGGAACAATATCACTCCGATTTTCATCGAGTTCTACTTTCCTCCCACTTACCACTGCATTTAGGAATTCCTCTAAGGAAAATCGCATGGAGAGCAATAAATATTTTGTTATCTTATGGGTTGTGGAAATAATATCCTTTGGTTTCCCTAGGAAAACCAATTACAAATAGGCACTTATCTGATTTGGGTTCTAGTTTGGTACCATCCAAACATTTAATGTATGCCCAGAATTCCCAAATCATCAGGAATGAGATACCCGATTTCTTTCCTGTCCATATTTCATATAGAGTCTGTCCAACAGACTTTGACGGAACCTTATTCAAAATAAGTATTGCACTGTTCAATGCGTATTCCGTGAAGGAAATTGATAGCTTAGTGTGACTCATCATTAACCTTACCATGTCCAACAAAGTTCGGTTTCTCCGTTCGAACACACTGTTCATTGAGGTGTTCCGGGAGGAGTCCACTGTGAAAGAATATCATATTCTTTCAAGAAATCAAGAAACTCATTGCTTAAGTATTCTCCATCACGGTCCGACCGTAATGTTTTAATACTTTTGCAGGTCTATTTTTCTACTTCGTGTCGAACTCTTTGAATTTATCAAAAGTTTTCGACTTGTGTTTCATAAGATACACATAAACGTAACGTGATGCAACATCCATAAAGGTTACAAAGTATTCATAACCACCTTTAGCCTAGCTAGACATGGGCCCACATACGTCACCATGAACGAGGGCTAACAGTTCTGTGGCACGTACACCTTTACCGCTAAAAGGCGTTTTAGGCATTTTGCCTAATAAACAGGATTCGCAGACATCAAATGAATCAGGATCAAATTCATCTAAGTATCCATTCTTTGAAAGTGTGGATATATGAGTCTTGTTGATGTGTCTCAGACAACAATGCCACAAATAAGTCTCATATGATTTACTCAGTTTGAGCTTTTGTTTGTCATGTTATATGTTTGAGATTCGCTTATATTCAAAATATAAAGACTATTATTAACATCTACTGTACATATCAAAATGTCATCTTTATATACAAAACACTCAGTGTTCCAGAATATAAAGGTATACCCGCATCGGGTTAAACTAGATACAGAGATGGTGTTCCTAGTCAAACTAGGTACAAAATAACAGTCACCTATTATAATTACATGTCCCAAGGACAGGTTCAAAACATAGGTCCCAACAGCCAAAACAGCGACTCTCGTCCCATTTCCGACTCGTAGGTCGATCTCATTTGAAGCCAGTCTCCTGCTAATCAGCAGATCCCGCACATCAGTACATATGTATGTACCACATCCAGTATCAAAAATCCAATTTTTTAAAACTAGTAGTGGACACGTTTATTACAATAACAAACATACCTGAAGCCGGAGCCTTGCCCGCCTTCACTTCCTTTATATGCGCCTTGTACTCATGGTAGTCACACTTCCATTGACCCTGTTTTCCACACTGTAGGCGGACATCTTGGGATTTGTCCTTTGCCTTCCGTAATGACTTCGATGATTTGGCATTTCCCTTTCTTTTCTTCTTCTTCTTCACATCTCCAGAAGCCTTCGGCCAAGCCTTCGGCCAAGCCTTGGCCTTTTGAGATGTCGAAGTGAAGTGCACTTCGTGCTTCTTACCCTTCCGAAGCTCTGGCTCTGCCTCTTTCAGCATAGCCATCAACTCTCCAAGTGTCTTTTCTTGGTTTATCATATTGTAGTTCATGATGAACCCGCCCCAGCATACGGGAAGAGACTGTAAGATCAAATCTACGGAAGTCTCAGCCTCGTAGGTAATGGCCAGCTAACCTAGCTGTTCGATGTCAGTAATCATCTGCGACACCTAGTGCTCAACAGATGTACCCTCTGACATACGCGACCGAAATAGATTCTTTCGCAATTCGTACTTCTAAGATCTAAGGTTAGATCTATGAAGATCCTTCAATTTCAACATCATACCATAATGATCCAATCCTTTGTTCTGACGATGAAATTGAAGAGTCATTACGGCAAGCATTATGGATTGAGCACTAAATTTGTCATCACGATGAGTCTTCCACAACTCATGCTCTACTGTTTTCTCAACTCCGGGCTCAAGCCCAAGAGGTTTCTCTATGACATAGAGTAACAACTCGGCTCCCAGGACTATCCTGAGATTCATCTCCCAATCTGGAAAATTGGAGCCATTAAAGATATTATCGCCCATGACGATATCTCTGACGCTAATCTTTCCAGTCATCTTGATTGCAATAGTCTAACTATTCAATCAACGATATCGGGTACAGTCAAATGTAATGATTACTATAGTCCAACTATATAATCAACTACAAATGGTTATGGTACAGTCCAACTGTTCAAAGAAAATAATAAATTATTAGTCCAACTAATATAAATATATAACGATGAAAATAATTTAAAAGTGCGTAATTGGCAAGTATTAAATGAAATTACAAATCTAATACTGGCCTCCCACTATTTTTCGGCAAGCCTCTAACCCTCTGTTGAGTACTCGGGAAACCCAGTTTCCTAGTGGGCTAGGATCCCGTTAAATAACACACAACCTTGACTTTGGCCAACGAGCTGTATGAAACTTAACTAGGTAGATCTCTAAGATCAATTGGATCCCATCCAATTCCTAGATCCGGTAGGTGGACCTCCAAGTCCAAGATATATATCCAATCAATATTTCCTAACATTTTCCTCTGAATCAACTAAGCCTTGGATTTGGCTCAACAAGCTTAATGATTCCAGTTAAGCGCGATCCATTGACAGTGGGAAAGCTTCGTAATCCACGTCGATGTACTGAAGTGACCTCGACTTTGGCCAACAAGTCACAACTGCCCAAGACATGCGATATATAACAAAGCCTTCATGGTTCAAACACATCTGCGATGGACAATGATCTTGACTTTGGCCAACAAATCAAAGCCAATCTTGGATCTTGAGAGAGAACCAATCAATGGAAGGAAAACACTTAATGTTAAAGTGAGGGTTTTTCACGTAAATTGGCATCCAATTTATTATCTTTGATTATGTCTCATCATACACCCTTAAGCATGTATTCTAAAAGCATAATAAGGCGCGAATAAATTAATAATGATATGCGGATGGTATATAACAATTTATTTCTAAAACAAATCTCTCATTTTCCTCTCTCCCGCTAGCACTATTCATACTTCTACCCAATTACATAATACATTAAAGAAACCTCATTTACATTGAGGGGAATTGGTGAGAAGAGAAATACAAAGAGATAAGGAGGTGAAAGGTTGGACGTGCATGTCCAATTTAATAAATAAGTACCATACTTAAAAGAATTTCCAAAATTGCCCCCACCCATCTAATATCCATTTGATGTACATTATTCATACAAATACATCCAAGTATTCACACAAAGCATGCTATCAATCAATCTAATCCAATTAATTAATTTTTGATTAATGACCATCCAATGTTCATACAACGATTTGATTTGTGCGAGTCCAACTCGTTTAAGAATAAATACTCAAAGTAAGTATTCTTGAATTATATCGAACTACAATTTTAAATCCAATTTCAATTGTATCCAATACTAGTTCAAATTTAATTCCAAATTAAATAATTACACTTTTAATAGTGCCTTTTAGACTTGGATTCCAAATAAGATCTTCATGGGTCTCAAAGGCCTAATTAGTATCCAATACTATTCAATTAAAGTCCAATGGGCTTTCAATTAATTCTTTAGGCATTGGTTTTGGTCATTATGGATCCAACCCAAAAGCCAAAGCCCAATTAGGAATCACCTTTTGCCCAAAAATCAATTTTTGGCCCATTAGGCCCAATTAAATTTTAAAAGGGCCAAAAGTCATATTTGGACTTTATGGAAATGATTTTAGGCCCAATTGGATCCAACCCAATTATCCAAAACCAAACTTGGCCCAACCAAGCCCATTAGTCCAAATATAACAAATTAAATTAATACATTATTCAAATTACATATTAATCCAATTCAAGTGTAATTAACATAATTAATCAACTAATCTAATGTTTCCAAAATACTAATTAATCCAATTAATCATGCTCATTAGTTCCAATTCATGTCCAACACAAATTGAAGCAAAATCAATTCTATAAAATGCTTAGGCTCACAGCAATGGCAAAAATATTATCATGCAATTTGATTTCAATCTAATTAAATCAACATTTAACATACATTTAATGCCAACAACACATCCAATTGCTAATTTTCAAAAAATCACCATGAGCACATAATAGGGTACATTCGGCCATGTCAAAGGAATTAGTGATTTTTGATCCAATCAATTTTTCTCAAATCCAAATGTTGACGGCGGATTTCGGTCTCATGGGCAATAAGGGAATATTACTCCCGAGACAATCCTCCCTCAATAGTGAATTTGTTTGGTTATGGGGGACCAAAAGCAAACTTAGCAAAAGACAGATAAATACGCCAATTGACAAGGATATTTAACGTGGTTCGGCGGATCTTGGTCCGACCTACGTCCACGGGCACAAAAAGGATGATACTTTTATTACTCAAACACGCTTCTCAGCTCTGCGTCTTGTTTTTTACAAGTCTGATGGTAATGAATTCGATCTTGACTCTCATATTGATTCTGATCCCAGCTCTACCTTGCTCTCAACTTGTTCCCCTTATGCACACTCTACCCTTCTATTTATAATAGTGTAGAAATCAGATTCTTTCTCCTACAAGAATTTCCTAGTTGGAACTATTCCATTTTCCCATAAGGAATCCTAGTCAAAACTATTCCATTTTCTCATAAGGATTCCTAATCAAAACTACCTTTACTTTTTTTATCCTACTAGGACTCTGACTCACCAGTTTTCCCCATGAAAATAGGATAAATTGTCGTCTTATATACAAGAATAGGGTGTCATCTTCCGGAGCACGCCTCGCCATATGCTCGGTCTTCATGAGGTCGGTCATAATGGTCATTTGAGCTGAGAATGCTGTTGTCGATCTTATAATGCCCGGTCATCCGATCTTATATGGTCGAGTTACGGATCATAAGTGCTCGGACCAAAACTCATGTGGTCGGGTCGGTATTAATGATCTCGATCAAGAAGGGAGTTACCCTTTTACCCCTGTCGTGCTGCTTAAATATCATAGTGCCTAAAAAACACCATCAACATCTATCCCCTAGTTCTCGGTAACAACGAGCTTGTGAGTTGATGCCGGGAACTATAAAAAAAGATAGTGTGTCGATGAATCCGTCGGTGGTCACTCCAGGAACCGTAGAGAAAAATGCCTTGGCTGCAAATCTGGTTCTTCCTGCCACCTTCATGTGCTCAGTCAACGAGGATCCCGATATCTACCTATGGAGAAAATGCTTTGCCGTTATGCTAATGATGATCGACTCGGTGGGACGTAACCCGACCCGGAGCTGAGAAGAACATTTGGCTATGGGGGAATGTCACCTCCCCAGACCAATAGAGGGCCGAACATGGGGGAGATGCTCTGATCCCATGCCGATGATAAGTTTCTCGGTGGGACGTATCCCGAGCTGAAGAAAGACTTGGCTCTGGGGGAATATTACATCCTCAGTCCAAAGAAGCCGAATCGGTGGGACGTAACCCGACCCCGAGCTAAAAGAAACACTTGGCTCTAGGGGAATGTTACATCCACAGTCCAAAGAAGCCGACTCGGTGGGACGTAACCCGACCCCGAGTTGAGAAAGACTTGGCTCTGGGGGAATGTTACATCCCCATTCCAAAGAAGCCGACTCGGTGGGACGTAACCCGACCCCGAGCTAAAAGAAAGACTTGGCTCTGGGGGAATGTTACATCCCCAGTCCAAAGAAGCCGACTCGGTGGGAGGTAACCCGACCCCAAGCTGAATAAACCATAAGGCCTCGACGGAACAAAATCCAGCCCCGAGCCGAATAACCAAGCGGCCTCGGCGGAACGAAATCCAGGCCCGAGCCGAATAAACAAGTGGCCTCGGCGGAACGAAATCCAGCCCCGAGCCGAATAAACATCGGTCTCGGCGGTACAAGAGCAGACCCGAGCCGGAAAGAAACATCGATCTTGGCGGTACAAGAGCAGACCCGAGCCGGAAAGAGACATCGGTCTCGACGGTACAATAGCAGACCCGAGCCGGAAAGAAACATCGGTCTCGGCGGTACAAGAGCAGACCCGAGCCGGAAAGAAACATCAGTCTCGGCGGTACAAGAGCAGACCCGAGCCGGAAAAAGACATCGGTCTCGGCGGTACAGGAGCAGACCCGAGCCGGAAAGAAACATCGGTCTCGGCGGTACAAGAGCAGACCCGAGCCGGAAAGAAATATCGGTCTCGGCGGTACAAGAGCAGACCCGAGCCATAAAGAAACATCGGTCTCTGCGGTACAAGAGCAGACCCGAGCCATAAAGAAACATCGGTCTCGGCGGTACAAGAGCAGACCCGAGCCGGAAAAAGACATCGGTCTCGGCGATACAAGAGCAGACCCGAGCCGGAAAAAGACATCAGTCTCGGCGGTACAAGAACAGACCCGAGCCGGAAAGAAAAATCTGTCTCGGCGGTACAAGAGCAGACCCGAGCCGGAAAGAAACATCGGTCTCAGCGGTACAAGAGCAGACCTGAGCCGGAAAGAAACATTGGTCTCGGCGGTACAAGAGCAGACCCGAGCCGGAATGAAACATCAGTCTCGGTGGTACAAGAGCAGACCCGAGCCGAAAGAAACATCGTTCTCGGCGGTACAAGAGTAGACCCGAGCCGTAAAACATATATCAACAAAATGGACTCGGCGGTACAAGAGCAGTCCCGAGCCGTAAAACAAATATCAAAACCATTTGTGTGAGCCATAACAAACAAGCATAATCAAATGTCAACCTAAGACAGAAAATGTCTTACTCACATTTTTGGGATCCGTTGCCTTCCGCTTTTTCGCCTCTTCTCCGACTGGCTCCTGCTTCAAGCCCCTCATTATTCGTCTCTTCCATCCTCTCCAGTTTTTCCATCATGGATTTTAGAAGGATTTGATTTTCCTCCATATCTTTCCTCATATTTTCCTTCATCTTCTCCATCCAATCTGCTGTTGAACTCCCTGACGACCGGTGATTTCCGTCTTCTGCCATCGTATTACCACGCGAGCTGCTTTTTGTTGGAGTTCCCCACAGACGGCGCCAACTGTTGACGGCAGATTTCGGTCTCAGGGGCAATAAGGGAATATTACTCCCGAGACAATCCTCCCTCAATAGTGAATTTGTTTGGTTATGGGGACCAAAAGCAAACTTAGCAAAAGATAGATAAATACGCCAATTGACAAGGAGATTTAACGTGGTTCGGCGGATCTTGGTCCGACCTACGTCCACGGGCACAAAATGATGATACTTTTATTACTCAAACACGCTTCTCAGCTCTGCGTTTTGTTTTTTACAAGTCTGATGGTAATGAATTCGATCTTGACTCTCATATTGATTCTGATCCCAGCTCTACCTTGCTCTCAACTTGTTCCCCTTATGCACACTCTACCCTTCTATTTATAATAGTGTAGAAATCAGATTCCTTCTCCTACAAGAATTTCCTAGTTGGAACTATTTCCTTTTCCCATAAGGAATCCTAGTCAAAACTATTCCATTTTCTCATAAGGATTCCTAATCAAAACTACCTTTACTTTTTTTATCCTACTAGGACTCTGACTCACCAGTTTTTCCCATGAAAATAGGATAACTTGTCGTCTTATATGCAAGAATAGGGTGTCATCTTCCGGAGCACGCCTCGCCATATGCTCGGTCTTCATGAGGTCGGTCATAATGGTCATTTGAGCTGAGAATGCTGTTGTCGATCTTATAATGCCCGGTCATCCGATCTTATGTGGTCGGGTTACAGATCATAAGTGCTCGGACCAAAACTCATGTGGTCGGGTCGGTATTAATGATCTCGATCAAGAAGGGAGTTACCCTTTTACCCCTGTCGTGCTGCTTAATATCATAGTGCCTAAAAAACACCATCAACACCTAATATGCACAGATCCAATTCATCATCATCCAAACACAACCACACAAACAATTTAGGTAAATCAAGCTCCAAGCAAAAAATCCCAAATGAAAGTCATGTGTTGGGATGTATGCCCTAGAGCTACATGTGATGTAAACGATTTTTATGTGTTTTGAAATAAAACGATGCATTATTCATTTGTCAAAATTGTTTGTTTAATTTTCGCATATTATAAATCATCTTGAATATCCTAGATTACTTAAGTGCCTTCAGACTTAGTGTATAAGTGTCATACAGAAGAGGATTTAAGTCTGAAGTTAGTAATCTTAAATAGTCCATAGAGAGCAAACAAAGCAGGTACTTTTTTTGAAGTTTATCTATAGCTGCGGTTCATTCTATATTTGTATAGCGATCTTGATCCAGATAATCCATGTAGAGACATGAGAATGGAGGCACCTTGTATGATGCGATCATATAGGACTGGACCTAGATGGAAATGACATTCTTATAATATATGTTAAACAAAGAAAGTCATTTCGATCAACTAGATGGTCATATATGGATTGATCTTAATCCTGAGTGTACTACGAACTCCTGCATGGCAGGCTATGTCCTTTGATTTACAAAGGTGAGGTTGGTGTAGCAGTCCCGAACAATAGCTACGTACTTTGGGGGCATAGTCTGTTGTGTAGCTGGGAACGTTTTACATAGACATGGAGTTCACTCCTTCTTGCGAGAAGTAGAGGAGTATCTTTCTTAAGGGTTGATTCGGTGCTTGAACGATTTGAGCGCTCAAGTCTTTTTATTACGAATAGAAAGATTAAAATTCATAATAGTTATGAATAAATCGTTCATTAGAGAATCAATGGTACTTAAGGTAAAAATAATTAGAGGGGTATAACAGAGATTATGACCCGGCTCTAATTACGAGATACTCGTGAAGGGTCAATTCGTATGTAATGACTATATCGATGGACACCGACTTGGTTCGGCTTAATATATCAACTGCGGCAACGAGAGTGCAACTTCGGGTTTTTAGTGGAATAACCCGGAGTTAATAATTCGGAATATTTAATTAAGAGCTTAATTAATATTTCGAGATTATTGGAGCTCGAAATCGCAGGTCCATTTGGTCCCCGTGCTAGCTCAATATACTATAGCGGATTTAGTTTAATTGGATAGTCCAATTATATACTTACATATGTATAAATATTATTAATATGATTAATAATATTATTTGTCACACTTGAAACTATATATTAAAAGTTAATGTATGGTATTAATAATTATATGATGATTATTAAATATAAAATATTAAATTATATATATGATATAATTTAATAAGGCTAAGATTGTAATTTCTAAATTATGGGTTTTGGAAACCCTTAATTTAATTTTGGAAGTTACAAATCTATAATGGCATTAATCTTTTTGATTTTGTAACATCTTTGACTTTATGGAAAGTTAATATCACATGTTGTAAAATTAATAAAGAAAAATATGCCATTGCCGATTTTGGAGAAAAAGAAAAGGAAGAATTTTATTTGTTTTGGCAATTAAATATCTTACTTGAATGTTACACCTTTTTGAAAGGTAATGACATATTTAATTTTTGTAACATCTTTTTATTATGGTAATTAAATATTAGATGTTACAAAATTAAATAAAAATCTTAGCCTTGGCCGATTCTTGCTTTGGATGGGGGGAGTGATTATTTTATTTTGGAAACAATTTGACCTAAGTATATAAAGAAAATTTGATTTTTTTTTTGGTCACTCCAATTCTTGAAAACCCTAGCCTCCATCTTCTTCTTCATTCTCTCTCAATTGTTGAGAAAGCAAAAACGAAAAACAAGAAGAAAACATAAGAAAAATAAATAAAGTGTGAAAGAATCTCTAAAAGGTTTAGGGATTTATCTTGTGAGTGATGCCCACCCTACCTTCTGTTGGTTACGAGATATAGCTCGGAAAATCAAATGGTAGATCCGATCCAATCACACAAACTCACGACAACTGAGTGCATGCATCAAAGGAAATCGATCAATGGTCTGAACGTGATCAAATGCTAGTAACTTCTCGTTGATCATAATTCTCATGCTTATTTATATGTTATTTATATGCATGTGTGCTGCTTATTCACAATATATATATGATTCACGTGTGGCTTATTATATGCATATGTGTGGCTTAATGTTGGAATATGATCATGCGCAAACAAAGAACAAGTACGCATGGAGATTGGCCAAGACAGGTGCTGATACCATGGCTCATGACTGGTCCATGCCACGCATGCACTTGGAACTGATATGGACGTGGCTAAAGCGCCTGTGTGAAGCAAATCAGCGCCTGTGTAAGCAGATCAAGACATGTTTGGTGCATGATCAATGCTTGATGTGCGTGACTGGTTGATGATAATGCATGGGCTATGAACGGTCGCAGCCTAATGTGAATTCGGCAGTGAATAATATACGTGGGCTGTTCGGATCTGGAATTTTTGGCAGAGAAATTCTAGATTAAATTGAGAAGGGCAGAAAATTTTTTCAAGGTCGATCCCGGGTGCCTAAGCCGCTTCCGCTGCGCGAGGAAAGCGTTTCCTACAATTGGCATCATGAGCGAGGTTGAAAAGTGTTCTTAACCCTTCTATTTTTCATTTAAAGTTTCTATTTTTTATATATTTATATGAGTTATAAATATGATAGCATGTTTAGATGAGTGTGCACAATATGATATTCATATGATGAATGTTTTTGTTATTTCATGTGATGAATGGATTTTGCATTGGTCGTAAATTTTTCCAGCTCTTATTTTGTAGTTGGTTTTGTTTTTGGGATGTAAGGCCATAATGTCATTGTTTACATTTGTTGTAATTTTATTTTTCAATGTAAAATTTCAATTTTTGTAATTTGGAGCACCGAAGTCGCAAAAAGGAGCCAACACCACTTTGAAGCGGGATTTGAAGACCAAGGGATGCCTTGGTGAATCTTATGTACTAATTAGATTACTATAGGAAAAATAAGAGCCCGGTCAATGCAAAATATTTTTTATGTTATATGTATGTTTATTTCGAATTGTTTGAATAACATGACATATAGCTTAGGGTGCCCACTCTTGCATTTTACATGCCATAACATGTTTTAGATGCATTATCATTATAGACATAAAAATATGATTTTATGTAATTTAAAATGTTTAAATTAATATATGATATGCATGGAAATCAATTAATTAGATTAATTGGATTTATGGTTTAAATTTGAATTCTAATATATTGGGCTTAATTGGTGCATAATAAATTCCATTGGTATATAGGATGGAAACCCGAATATAAATTTCATAGCCGAATCCGAATGGACGGTAATATGATCTGCACTCGGGATACAATTCCGCGTACTATTGGATTTTATAACGCATTAAGATTTATTAAAATGTTTAATTAAAATTTTGACCTTTTTTAGAATTCCATAAATTTAACTATTAGTGTCTAGTATTTTAAGAGTTAAAATATGATAAGTCATTTATATTGCTCTCATATTGAATTAGTTTAATAGAGTAAAATAATTAGTAAAGACTAATAGACTAATAAGACAAATTTTAAGAGTTAAAATTGTTAGGTCACTAATGGTGAACTAGTGTAAATTAATTATGTTTTAGCCGCCATAAGTTTATTCACACTAGTAATTAAAATAAAATATTAGATATTTTATAGATAAAAAACCTTAATTTTAAAATAGTGAGTGGGAGAGGGATATACGACAGTATATCCCGCGATCTCCGTTGTTAGTCCAAAAACGTGATATTCAAAAGGCGCCTCGAGAAGGCTTTGCTTTCGTCCCCCTACGGATGGTGTCCATTTTGGGTCAATATCAGGTTTGGGTTCCGAGAGGATAGGGATTCTAGATGTATCTTGTGAACTGACCTACCCTACGGCGGCACTTCACTCGTTAAGTCCAAGAATCCCGAAACGGCGGGTTACACTCACAAAGGAATAATTAACTGTTGATAAAATTCGTTGATCAAATGAAACGATAGTTGTTTAATATAGGAATAAGAGTTATTCCTGCATATATTAAATTGACTGAGATTGTCTCGATCTATCATGCAAGTACTTGACCTACCCTACGGCGGCACTTACTTGTGGAATGATAGATTTCTGTGGCATAGTAATTCTCTTAGGTTTCTAATTCATTATTCATGGTTCATGCATCATGCATCATGTTTAATTTTATGCGAAAATTGTTTGATGATTTTAATATGCGATGAATGAATGTTAAATGCATGTTTATTTTATTTATTAGCCATGGTTTCT
This sequence comes from Zanthoxylum bungeanum, assembly GCA_019454045.1. Taxonomy (NCBI): domain Eukaryota; kingdom Viridiplantae; phylum Streptophyta; class Magnoliopsida; order Sapindales; family Rutaceae; genus Zanthoxylum; species Zanthoxylum bungeanum. The sequence continues at coordinate 18,882 of SKCR01028155.1, forward strand.
CCAATTATTTTCATACTGCTCAAACGATAAATTAATGGGAGAAAAACTATGTTAATTGGAAAAGTAACATGAACGCTATCCTGGTCTGCGAAGACCTAGAGTTTGTCCTGACGGAGGAGAGTCCTCCCGAGTCGGCAAGAAATGTTGGCCAAGCTGTGCGCGATACTTACCAGAAATGGGTCGCAGCAAATGAGAAAACCGCTGCTACTTCCTAGCAGAGATGTCTGAGGTTCGTGCTGTAAAGCATGAACCGATGGCTCTAGCATCTGAGATGATGGAGTCATTGCAGGGCATGTTTGGGCAGCCTTTGGAGCGTCAATGCCATGAGGCCATGGTCTCAGCGATGACTGCTAGGATGAAGGATGGGACATCATTCCGAGAGCATGTCTTGAGGATGATGACCTATCTCAACATTGTTGAAACCCATGGAGCTCGTATTGACGAGCGTAGCCAGGTGACAAAAATTATGGAAACTCTTCCGAAGAACTTCTTGCAGTTTACAAGCAACTATATTATGAAAAAGTTGACTTTTACTTTTACCCAACTGCTTAATGAGCTCACCCATTACGAGTCCATGCTAGTGGATCCTCGTAAGTCCGGTGTTGAGGCAAATGTTACAGAGTCTTCTAAATCTGCAAAGATGAAGAAGAATAACACTGGGAAGGCTAAGGGTATAACTATTTGATATACGTAAAGACCTTGCTGAAGGTAACTTTACTATAAGAGTCAGGACATGAGATGTTGTTTTAGTAAAGTAGTGGGAGTTATCAGTTTTCAATTTTTTCAAATAAAAGTTATTTGAATTTAAACAAAATGGTGTTTGTTTCTGTTTTATCATGAAAATTCGATTTATGTTGCAAAACTATTGCATGATGGTTATCATTTTATCTAATAATAAAAGTTATTATTTCATAAATGGATTGCCTATATGCTAAGGAAACTAGGAGATAACTTGTATGTGTTAAGACTGTTAACACATAATCCACTGCTCATACTGAAATGTTTTAGGTTGAGAAACCTAAAACTAAATAGCAAAAGATTTCTCACGATGACACATATCTATGGCGTCTTAGACTTGGTCATATCAACCTTGACCGGATAGACAGATTGATAAAGAACAGAGCCTTTAACTAGTTAAAGCTCGAGACTTTACCAGTATACAAATCCTGTTTAGAAGGAAAAATGACCAAGAGACCTTTTACTAGAAAAGATATAAGAGCCAGTCAACCACTTGAGCTAATACATTCGGACGTTTGCGGACCGATGAATGTAAGAGCCCGAGGTGGTTATGAATACTTCATCACATTCATTGACGATTATTCTAGATATGGGTATGTTTACCTAATGTATCACAAATCAGATATCTTTGAAAAGTTCAAAAAGTATTGTGCTGAGGTTGAGAACCAATTAGGTAAGACAATCAAAACTCTACGAACGGATCGTGGAGGAGAATACCTCGACAGAGATTTCGAGGAATTCTTAGTTGAGCATGGGATAGTATCCAAGCTCACAGTGCCTGGAACACCACAACAAAATGGTGTTGCAAAGAGGAGAAATCGGACCCTACTAGACATGATGAGATCTATGTTTAGTTATAGCTCAGTACCTAGTTCGTTCTGGGGATATACACTGCAAACTGCAATGCATATCCTTAATGTAGTTCCATCTAAGTATGTTCCTAAGACTCCCTTAGAGTTGTGGAATGGTCGTAAAACTAGTTTATGACATTTCCGCATATGGGGTGTCCAGTACATGTGCTGAAGAATAAGACTACAAAGTAGGAGCCACGTTCTCAGGTGTGCCTATTTGTAGGCTATCCTAAGGAGACTAGGGGTGGATTCTTCTACAGTCCTGATGATAACAAAGTGTTTGTATCGAAAAATGCTAAGTTTCTAGAGGAGGACTATATGAGAGAGTTCAGGCCTCGAAGTAAGGTGTTACTCGATGATTTACTTGCTGGTTCGACCAGCACGCCATCGTCAACGAAAGTTAACAAATACATAGCACCTTCGTCATCTGAAAGTCAGATGCAAGCTCGTCAGAATGATCTACAACCTAGACGCAGTATGAGGGTTGTACGACAACCAGATCGCTACCTTGGAGTTGAAGAGGCACAAGTTGTTGCATCCAGCGATGGCGTAGATGATCCTGACCTATCGTAGTGCAATGGATGATTCTGACAAAGAGGAATGACTCAAAGCCATGAACCTAGAGATGGAGTCCATGTACTCCAACTCAGTCTGGGAACTTTGTGTGAATACATGGATATGATGTATGAATAATGTATATCAGATGGATATTAGATGGGTGAGGGCCATTTTGGAAATTGTTGTAATAAATTTAGAATTTATTAAATTGGACCTGCGTGTCCAGCCTATTACCTCTTGATTCTTTGAATTTCTCTTCTCACTTATTCCCCTCAATGTAAATGAGGTTTCTTTAGAAGTGTTATGTAATTAGGTAGAAGTAAGATTTATGCTAGCTGGAGAGAGGAAAGGGAGAGATTTGTTCTAGGAACAAAATATTTTAAATATCCATCTGCATATCATTATTAATTTATTTATCGCGCCTTATTATGCTTCTTGAATGCATGTTTAAGGGTGTATGATGAGACCTAATCAAAGATAATTAATTGGTTGTCAATTACGCGAAAAACCCTTAACAAATATTAAGTGTTTTCCTTCCATTGAATGATTCATTCTCAAGATCCAGGATTGGCACTGGTTTGTTTGCCAAAGTCAAGACCTTTGTCCATCGCGGATGTGTTTGATCATGAAGGTTTTGTTCCATATCGCATGTCTTGTCCAAGTTGTGATTTGTTGGCCAAAGTCAAGATCACTTCTTGTCCATCGACATCGATTACGAAGCTTTCCAAGGTCAATGGGTTCCTCTTAACTGGAATCATTAAGCTTGTTGTGCCAAAGCCAATGCTTAGTTGATTTAGAGGAAAAAGGTTAGGGAATATATCAGATATATTGGCATATATTATATATATGTTTCGGACTTGGATGTCCACTTACTGGATCTAGGAATTGGATGAGATCCAATTGATCTTAGAGATCTACCTAGTTAAATTTCATACAGCTTGTTGCCCAAAGTCAAGGTTGTGTGTTATTTAACGGGATCCTAGCCCACTAGGAAACTAGGTTTCCCGAGTACTCAACAGAAGGTTAGAGGCTCTCCGAAAAATAGTGGGAGGCAAGTATTAAATTTGCAATTTCGTTTAGATACTTGCCAATACGCGCTCATTTCATTTTTCGTCATTGTTTAATAAATATATTAGTTAGACTAATATTTAATTGTTGTTTTAAATTAAACAGTTGGACTGTATTCAAACTACTTCATTTATAGTTGATTATATAATTGGATTATAGTAATCAATATATTTGAATTTAACCAATCAAATAATAGTTGATTATATAGTTAGACTATAGTAATCATTATATTTGATTGTATCCGAAATCGTTGATTGGATAGTTGGACTATTGGAATCAAGATAACTGAAAGATTAGCGTTTAGAACATAATCATGGGGAAAATGTCTTTAAATGGCTTTAATTTTCAGAATGAGAATAAAACCTCAGGATAGTCCTGGGAATTGAGAAGTTATTCTATTTGATAGAGAAATATCTCAGGCCTGAGCCCGAAGTTGAGAAAATAGTAGAGCATGAGTTTTGGAAGACTCATGGTGATGATAACTTTAGTGATCAATCCATTATGCTTAACGTAATGACTCTTTAATTCCGTGGTCAGAATTAAGGATTAGATCCTTATAACATGATGTTGAAATTAAAGGATCTTCATAGATCTATTCTTAGATCTTAGAAGTACGAATTGCAAAAGAAGCTCTTTTGTTCACGTATGTCAGAGGGTACATCTGTCGAGCATTTGGTGTCGCAGATGATTACTGACATAGATCAACTAGGTTAGCTGGGCATTACTTACGTGGCCGAGACTACCAAAGATTTGATCTTATAGTCTCTACCCGAAAGTTGGGGCATGTTCATTATCAACCAAGAGTAAACTATTGGAGAGTTGATGGCTATGCTCAAAGAGGCAGAGCCAGAGCTTCTAAAATGGGCAAAGGCAAAATCATCACAGTCTTCTTGGAAGACAAATGGCATATCCCAAGATGTCTGCCTAAACTGTGGCAAACGGAGTCACTAAAAGCGTGACTGCCGTATGGACAAGGCAGACATGAAGGAAGTGAAGGCGGGGCAAGGCTCCGACTTCAAGTATGTTTGTCATAAACATGTTCACTATTAGTTTCAAAATTGGATTTTTGATACTAAAAGTGGTACATAAATATGTACTGATGTGCAGAATCTGCTGATGAGCAGGAGACTGACTTCTGATAAGATCGACCTATGAGTCGGAAACAGGAGGAGAGTCGATGTTTTAACCGTAGAAACCTAAGTTTTTTTAACTACCGTTTGGGTATGTACTTAAATTAGGAAACTGTTATGATGTACCTAGTTTTACTAGAAACATTATCTCTGTATCTAAGTTTAACCCGTTGTGGGTATACCTTTATATTCTAGAACACTAAGTGTTTTATTATATAAAGATGATATTGAGATAAACATACATTAAATGTGAATAACAATATTTATATTTTAAATATAAATGAATCTCAAATGTATGAAATGACAAACAAATAGCTCAAACTGATTTAATCAGATGAGACTTATTTGTCGCATTGTTGTCTAGGACACATTAACAAGACTCGTATATCCACACTTTCGAAGAGTGGGTACTAGGACAGATTTGATTCTAATCAAATGAAGTCTACGAATCTAGTTTATTAGGCAAAGTGCCTAAAACACCTTTTACTTGGTAAAAGTACAAGTGCCACCGATCTGTTAGCCCTCGTTCATAGTGACGTAAGTGGGCCTATATCTAGCTAGGCTAGAGGTGGATATGAACACTTCGTAACCTTTACGGATGTGGCATCGCGTTATGGTTATGTGTTTCTTTTGAAACATAAATCAGAAACTTTTGATAAATTCAAAGAGTTTCGACACAAGTAGACAAACAGATCGGCTGAAGTATTAAAACATCATGATTGGACTGTGATGAAAATACTTAAGCAATAAGTTTCTCAATTACTTGAAAGAGTATAGTATTCTTTCACAGTGGACTCCTCTCGGAACACCTTAATTGAGTGTTGTGTCCAAACGGAGAAACCGAATTTTGTTGGACATGATAAGGTTAATTATGAGTCGCTCTAAGCTACCATTTTCCTTCTGGGGATACGAATTAATCAGTGCAAAACTTATTTTGAATCAGGTTCCATGAAAATCTGTTAGACAGATTTCATATTAGATATGAACAGGAAAGAAACCGGGTTTTCTCATTCCTGAAGATTTGGGAATGCTAGACATATGTTTGGATGATACCAAACTAAAACCCAAATCGGATAAGTGCCTAATTTATAGGTTATCCTAGGGTAACCAAAGTATAGTACTTATTCAACTTACAATAGAACAATTAATTGTTGCTCTCCCTGCGGTTTTCCTAAGAGGAATACCTATATGATGTGGTAATTGGGAAGAAAGTAAAACTCGATGAAAATCGGAGTAATACTGTTCTAGGCACCGATTCCTTAATGGAACACAAACAATTCATCAGGGATGAAATTGTACCACAATGTTCGAATACACAAGAACCGCGTAAGTCGGAGAGAGTTAGAAAATAACCTGGGAGGTATGGGTTTCTGATCTCACCTCATAAAGATGTCAATCTTATTGAGTAACACGAACCGACTTCGTATGAGGAAGTGATACAAGGTATCGACTCCCTATTATGGCAAAATGCCATGATGTCCGAAATTGATTCCATGTATACCAACCAAGTTTGGACACTGGTTGTTGTACCGGAAGGCATTGTGCTTATTGGTACTATTGAGTCTTCAAGGAAGACAAACATGGATGGCAACAACCAAAACGTACAAAGCCAGGCTTGTAGCGAAAAGGTATCGATATCAACATTGTGTTAATTACGACGAAACCTTTTACCTGTTTCCATGATTAAAATCCATTTGGAAAATGCTTGCTAATGCTGCATGTTTCATTTATGAAATATGGTAGCTGAACGTCAAAACCGCTTTCCTTAAACGGAAACCTTTTGGAGGATGTTTACAACATCCTGACGGTTTTATTGTACCAAAACATGCAAACAAGGTTTGCAAGTTAATTCGATCCATTTATGGATTGAAGCAAGCATTGCGTTCTTGAAACCAGCGTTTTGATGTAATCATAATGGTATATGATTTAATTCAAAACGAAAATGATTCTTGTGTATATAAGGAGGTTAGTGTGAGCGCACTAACAATGATTGTCCTATATAATGATGATATGTCATTTCTTGGAAATGACATTCCCATAATACAATCGGTGAAAGCTTGGCTTTTATAAAAATTCTCCATAGAATATTTGGGAGAGACAAACTTTATTCTAGGAATAAGGATCTACTGGGATAGATCTAAAAGTTGTTGGCACTCTCCGAGAACTCGTACATTGAAAGATATGTACGCGACCTGGTGTCTCATATGCTTTGAGCATATGAAGTCACAATCAGGCCAATCCAGATGATGGTCACTGGATTGATGTTAAGAACATTCTTAAGTATCTTAGACGAACTAAGGATGCTTTCTTAAGCTATGGAGAAGGAGAACTTGAAGTGACTGGGTTCACCGCTGTAAGTTTCCAAACCGATAAGTACGACTATAATTCGTAATAATGGTACTATATAGTTTGAATAACGGAACAGTGAGCTGGAAATCTTCCAAGCAAGATACTGTTGCCGAATAAACAACAAAAAGCGGAATATTGCTGCAGCTAAGGCATCAAAAGAAGAGTTTTGGATCTGTAAAATTCCTAATTAGATTAGGAGTAGTTCTGTTAGCAGCTGAGTTAGGCTACAGCACAGGCTAAAGAATTAATGGTCTCATCAACGATCCAAGTATGTACTTCAAATGGTTTCAACTGATTCGTCGAATCATACATCGTGGCGATGTGATGATCGAATAAATCGCATCAGATGATAACTTTGCAAATCCGCAGACGAAACCAGTTTCTCAGCAGAAGTTTGAGCGAACCGTACATAGTTCAGGTGTAGGACAATTGAGTGATTGGTTATAGGCCAAGTGGGAGATTGTTGGACAATTATGACCCATAGCATCACTATTTGTACAAAACATGGTGTTGTTGTACAAATTAACTATGTGACAAAGGAAATTGCTCTTTTATCATTTGTAATTGGATTACCGGGATATATAAATTATAAAAGTCCATATAATTAGTTCCGTATTAATAAGATATGAGACAGTATTAATCCACTAAGGTTTAATCATTAAAACATCCCTAGTCGTAGTATTATCGAGATTGGACATCGATAATGCGGAATAGACTAGTATTGCACTTGTGCGCGTTGTGGGAGCATAACAGCATAGTTCTCATATATTTAAGTATTGGATACTTATGCAAGTGTAATAGGAGGTTGTTTTTACCTATGGTACGGAAACAGCTTCGCTCTGGATAGAGCCATTTGAATTCCATTGGTAGTATGACTATGTGTCTATGGAAGTCTGAATCAGGGTAGGTGTATTTGGTCTTAACTTGAGACTTACGTCGCTAATACTTGCGACAATCAATATACTTTGGTTTTGGTCGTCCAGGGATTTAACAGGTTCTGTGTACGACTCTTCTGGGTATATTGAGAATCGTAGTGTATTGGGTGTGATGTCAAGATGGAAGTATCACTTCAGTCATATGGAGATGATGGTCACGTAGGATAAGGAACTGATACTCTTGTATGCTGCAGCTATCGGGATAATATGACTAGGTCATGTTTATCCGATTATAGAGACTAGTTACCAGAGATCCGATATATGTTTCGTACGGGGCAGACACAATTCCAGCCATAGGCCTAGCATGTGACATCCGATACTGGATCGCAATACGCAATACTACGTATACTAGCCTGATACAGATTATAGATTCCTTTAAGAATATTTCTGGAGAATTGGGAAGGCACGGTGCTTTGCTAGAAGCCAACCATGTCTTGTAAATCATTAAAAATGTAATACTAGGTATGTACGTGTTAGGATAGTCCGACGACCAGATTTACTGCCAACATATCCAGGGATCTCATGGGTCGGTTCCCGAAGATTCACCGATAACGTATGACTCGCACATAATTAATCTGGGATTAATTATAAGAGAGAGAAAATTAATCTAGGTTTAATTACGGAGAATTTTATCTGGGATAAAATTCATTTAATAGAGAGAGAACGATTAATTTGGAATTAATCGATAAAATAATATATTCGATATATTAAACGAAATTAGATTTCGACACAGAATTAAAATTAGATTTTAATTCGGGCAAACGAGTTAATTTAGAATTAATTAACTGGCGACGTGAATAGTAATTTTGCTAGGCATAATTATTTAATAAAATTTGATTTAATTACGTCGCAACATAAAATTCGTTAATTTGGAATTAGCGAACCCGAGCCCGAGATGTGTTACGGGCCCACTCAGATTTTGAATCAAGTGGGGCCCACACAAGTCACATCACCTAGTCCATCTCGTCTACTTTTGGTTGATGGAAGTGGTTGGGTTGTTGAAAACTTGTGAAACACACAAGCTTAATTCATTGATGTGTGAAAAACCTTTTACTAATTTTTGAAATTTGGTATTAGGTTACTTGATTTTTGAAATCAACACACAACACACTCATCTCATTTTTCTCTCCCTCACTCTCGGCATTGTGCCAATTTTTCTCTCTTCTCTTGGCTTGGCCGAGAGTCAAACAAAGGACATAGCCTGCCATGCAGGAGTTCGTAGTACACTCAGGATTAAGATCAATCCATATATGACCATCTAGTAGATCGAAATGATTTTCTTTGCTTAACGGATATTATAAGAAAGCCATTTTTATCTGGGTCTAGTTCTATATGATCACATTATACAAGGTGCCTCCATTCTCATGTCTCAACATGGACGATCCCGGATCAAGGTCGTCATATGAATATAGAATGGACCGCAGCTATAGATAAACCACAAATAAAATATCGGATTTGTTTGCTCTCTATGGACTGTTTAAGATTACTAACTTCAGACTTAAATCCTCTTTTGTATGACACTCATACACTAAGTCTGAAGGCACATAAGTAATCTAGGATATTCAAGATGATTTATAATATATGAAAATTAAACAAACAATTTTTACAAATGAATAATGCATCATTTTATTTCAAAACACATAAAAACCGTTTACATCACATGTAGTTCTAGGGCATACATCCCAACAATCTCCCACTTGCACTAGGGCAAATGGGATATGTCACATAATCCTAGACCATCTAGGTGACCTTTAAACACTTTAGCCGACAAGTTATTTGTAAATGGATCCGCCAGGTTCCTATGAATTTCCTCTCTATATGATTTTCCCTCTTGTGGTTTCTTAGTTCTTTGGAGTTTGCCACTGCACCATTATTATCGCAATAAAGTGATAGTGTTCTATCCATATCTGGAACATCTTCCAGATCTCCCAAGAATTTACGGAGCCAGACTGCTTCCTTAGCTGCTTCACAAGCTGCTACATATTCAGCCTCTATGGTGGAGTTAGCAATACAAGATTGCTTTACACTCCTCCATACTATAGCCCCACCACCTAGGGTAAGCACTAATCCAGATGTTGATTTATTAGAATCTACATCTGTCTGAAAATCAAAATCTGTGTATCCACTTATGATCATATCCTCACCAGAATATACAAGCATATAACTCTCAATCTCTTAAGATACTTGAGAGTGTGTTTCACAGTCACCCAGTGATCCAATCCTGGGTTTGACTGAAACCTACTGACTACTCCCACTGCAAAACAGATGCCCGGTCTCGTGCATAACATAGCTTACATGAGACTACCAACTGTTGAGGCGTATGGGATATGTCTCATTTCCTCAACATCTTGAGGTGTCTTAGGAGACTGTTCCTTTGAAAAATGAATTACATGCCGATAAGACAGATTGCCTTTCTTGGAATTTTACATCCCAAATCGCACAAGGATCTTGTCGATATAGAATGCCTGAGACATAGCTAACAGTCGTTTCTTACGATCTCGAAGTATCTGAATCCCAAGAATATAACTGGCCTCTCCCAAATCTTTCATTTAGAATTGGTTAGCTAGCCAGGTTTTCACGTCTGATAATATCTTTACATCATTCCCAATGAGTAAAATATCATCGACGTATAAAACAAGAAAAACCACATTCCTGTCAATGACGCGCTTGTATACACAAGGCTCATCAACATTTTGCTCAAAGTCATAAGACTATCGTGGTATCAAATCTTATATTCCAAGATCGAGATGCCTGCTTGAGTCCATAAATGGACCTTTGCAGCTTGCAAACTTTTCCTATTGACCTTGGGTGATGAACCCCTCTGGTTGTATCATATAGATACTCTCATCAAGATTGCCATTCAAGAATGCAGTATTGACATCCATTTGCCAAATTCATAGTCAAAATATGCGGCAATGGATAGAAGCATGCGGATGGATTTAAGCATGGCTACGGGCGAGAAAATTTTCCTCATAGTCAACTTCTTTTTTATGGGTATAAACCTTGGCCACTAGTCTAGCCTTGAAGGTCTGTACCTTCCCATCTAATCCCATCTTCCTCTTGTAGATCCACTTGCAACCTATGGGTTTCACCTTATCAGGTTGGTCTACAGGTTCCCACACTGAGTTGGAGTACATGGACTCCATCTCTAGGTTCATGGCTTTGAGTCATTCCACTTTGTCAGAATCATCCATTGCACTACGATAGGTCAATGGATCATCTACGCCATCGCTGGATGCAACAACTTGTGCCTCTTCAACTCCAAGGTAGCGATCTGGTTGTCGTACAACCCTCCCACTGCATCTAGGCAGTAGATCATTCTGACAAGCTTGCATATGACTCTCAGATGATGAAGGTGCTATGTATTTGTTAACTTTCGTTGACGATGGTGTGCTGGTCGAACCAGCAAGTAACTCATCGAGTAACACCTTACTTCGAGGCCTGAACTCCCTCATATAGTCCTCCTATAGAAACATAGCATTTTTCGATACAAACACTTTGTTATCATCAGGACTGTAGAAGAATCCACCCCTAGTCTCCTTAGGATAGCCTACAAATAGGCACACCTGAGAACGTGGCTCCTACTTTATAGTCTTATTCTTCAGCACATGTGCTGGACACCCTATATGCGGAAATGTCATAAACTAGTTTTACGACCATTCCACAACTCTAAGGGAGTCTTAGGAACATACTTAGATGGAACTACATTAAGGATATGCATTGCAGTTTGCAGTGTATATCCCCAGAACGAACTAGGTACTGAGCTATAACTAAACATAGATCTCATCATGTCTAGTAGGGTCCGATTTCTCCTCCCTGCAACACCATTTTGTTGTGGTGTTCCAGGCACTGTGAGCTTGGATACTATCCCATGCTCAACTAAGAATTCCTCGAAATCTCTGTCGAGGTATTCGCCTCCACGATCCGATCATAGAGTTTTGATTGTCTTACCTAATTGGTTCTCAACCTCAGCACGATACTTTTTGAACTTTTCAAAGGTATCTGATTTGTGATACATTAGGTAAACATACCCATATCTAGAATAATCGTCAATGAATGTGATGAAGTATTCATAACCACCTCGGGCTTTTACATTCATCGATCCGTAAACGTCCGAATGTATTAGCTCAAGTGGTTGACTGGCTCTTATATCTTTTCTAGTAAAAGGTCTCTTGGTCATTTTTCCTTCTAAACATGATTCGCATACTGGTAAAGTCTCAAGCTTTAACTAGTTTAAGGCTCTGTTCTTTATCAATATGTCTATCCGGTCAATGTTGATATGACCAAGTCTAAGACGCCATAGATATGTGTCATCGTGAGAAATCTTTTGCTATTTAGTTTTAGGTTTCTCAACCTAAAACATTTCAGTATTGAGCAGTGGCTTATGTGTTAACAGTCTTAACACATACAAGTTATCTCCTAGTTTCCTTAGCATATAGGCAATCCATTTATGAAATAATAACTTTTATTATTAGATAAAATGATAACCATCATGCAATAGTTTTGCAACAGAAATCGAATTTCCATGATAAAACAAAACAAACACCATTTTGTTTAAATTCAAATAACTTTTATTTGAAAAAATTGAAAACTGATAACTCCCACTACTTTACTAAAACAACATCCCATGTCCTGACTCTTATAGTAAAGTTACCTTCAGCAAGGTCTTTACGTATATCAAATAGTTATACCCTTAGCCTTCCCAGTGTTATTCTTCTTCATCTTTGCAGATTTAGAAGACTCTGTAACATTTTCCTCAACACCGGACTTACGAGGATCCACTAGCATGGACTCGTAATGGGTGAGCTCATTAGCAGTTGGGTCAAAGTAAAAGTCAAGTTGTTCATAAAATAGTTGCTTGTAAACTGCAGGAATCTCTTCGGAAGAGTTTCCATAATTTTTGTTACCTGGCTACGCTCGTCAATACGAGCTCCATGGGTTTCAACAGTGTTAAGATAGGTCATCATCCTCAAGACATGCTCTCGGAATGATGTCCCATCCTTCATCCTAGCAGTCATCGCTGAGACCATGGCCTCATGGCGTTGACGCTCCGAAGGCTGCCCAAAGATGCCCTGCAATGACTCCATCATCTCAGATGCTAGAGCCATCGGTTCATGCTTTACAGCATGAACCTCAGACATCCCTGCTAGCAAGTAGCAGCGGGTTTTCTCATTTGCTGCTACCCATTTCTGGTAGGTATCGCGCACAGCTTGGCCAACATTTCTTGCCGACTCGAAAGGACTCTCATCCGTCAGGACAAACTCTAGGTCTTCGTAGACCAGGATAGCGTTCATGTTACTTTTCCAATTAACATAGTTTTTCTCCAATTAATTTATCGTTTGAGCAGTATGAAAATAATTGGAGAAACCATGGCTAATAAATAAAATAAACATGCATTTAGTATATCGCGGGATATACTGTCGTATATCCCTCTCCCACTCACTATTTTAAAATTAAGGTTTTTTATCTATAAAATATCTAATATTTTATTTTAATTACTAGTGTGAATAAACTTATGGCGGCTAAAACATAATTTAATTTACACTAGTTCACCATTAGTGACCTAACAATTTTAACTCTTAAAATTTGTCTCAGTAATGTCTATTAGTCTTTACTAATTATTTTACTCTATTAAACTAATTTAATATGAGAGCAATATAAATGACTTATCATATTTTAACTCTTAAAATACTAGACACTAATAAGTTTAAATTTATGGAATTCTAAAAAAGGTCAAAATTTTAATTAAACATTTTAATAAATCTTAATGCGTTATAAAATCCAATATTACGCGGAATTGTATCCCGAGTGCAGATCATATTACCGTCCATTCGGATTCGGCTATGAAATTTATATCCGGGTTTCCATCCTATATACCAATGGAATTTATTATGCACCAATTAAGCCCAATATATTAGAATTCAAATTTAAACCATAAATCCAATTAATCTAATTAATTGATTTCCATGCATATCATATATTAATTTAAACATTTTAAATTACATAAAATCATATTTTTATGTCTATAATGATAATGCATCTAAAACATGTTATGGCATGTAAAATGCAAGAGTGGGCACCCTAAGCTATATGTCATGTTATTCAAACAATTCGAAATAAACATACATATAACATAAAAAATATTTTGCATTGACCGGGCTCTTATTTTTCCTATAGTAATCTAATTAGTACATAAGATTCACCAAGGCATCCCTTGGTCTTCAAATCCCGCTTCAAAGTGGTGTTGGCTCCTTTTTGCGACTTCGGTGCTCCAAATTACAAAAATTGAAATTTTACATTGAAAAATAAAATTACAACAAATGTAAACAATGACATTATGGCCTTACATCCCAAAAACAAAACCAACTACAAAATAAGAGCTGGAAAAATTTACGACCAATGCAAAATCCATTCATCACATGAAATAACAAAAACATTCATCATATGAATATCATATTGTGCACACTCATCTAAACATGCTATCATATTTATAACTCATATAAATATATAAAAAATAGAAACTTTAAATGAAAAATAGAAGGGTTAAGAACACTTTTCAACCTCGCTCATGATGCCAATTGTAGGAAACGCTTTCCTCGCGCAGCGGAAGCGGCTTAGGCACCCGGGATCGACCTTGAAAAAATTTTCTGCCCTTCTCAATTTAATCTAGAATTTCTCTGCCAAAAATTCCAGATCCGAACAGCCCACGTATATTATTCACTGCCGAATTCACATTAGGCTGCGACCGTTCATAGCCCATGCATTATCATCAACCAGTCACGCACATCAAGCATTGATCATGCACCAAACATGTCTTGATCTGCTTACACAGGCGCTGATTTGCTTCACACAGGCGCTTTAGCCACGTCCATATCAGTTCCAAGTGCATGCGTGGCATGGACCAGTCATGAGCCATGGTATCAGCACCTGTCTTGGCCAATCTCCATGCGTACTTGTTCTTTGTTTGCGCATGATCATATTCCAACATTAAGCCACACATATGCATATAATAAGCCACACGTGAATCATATATATATTGTGAATAAGCAGCACACATGCATATAAATAACATATAAATAAGCATGAGAATTATGATCAACGAAAAGTTACTAGCATTTGATCACGTTCAGACCATTGATCGATTTCCTTTGATGCATGCACTCAGTTGTCGTGAGTTTGTGTGATTGGATCGGATCTACCATTTGATTTTCCGAGCTATATCTCGTAACCAACAGAAGGTAGGGTGGGCTACACTCACAAGATAAATCCCTAAACCTTTTAGAGATTCTTTCACACTTTATTTATTTTTCTTATGTTTTCTTCTTGTTTTTCGTTTTTACTTTCTCAACAATTGAGAGAGAATGAAGAAGAAGATGGAGGCTAGGGTTTTCAAGAATTGGAGTGACCAAAAAAAAAATCAAATTTTCTTTATATACTTAGGTCAAATTGTTTCCAAAATAAAATAATCACTCCCCCCATCCAAAGCAAGAATCGGCCAATGCTAAGATTTTTATTTAATTTTGTAACATCTAATATTTAATTACCATAATAAAAAGATGTTACAAAAATTAAATATGTCATTACCTTTCAAAAAGGTGTAACATTCAAGTAAGATATTTAATTGCCAAAACAAATAAAATTCTTCCTTTTCTTCTTCTCCAAAATCGGCAATGGCATATTTTTCTTTATTAATTTTGCAACATGTGATATTAACTTTCCATAAAGTCAAAGATGTTACAAAATCAAAACGATTAATGCCATTATAGATTTGTAACTTCCAAAATTAAATCAAGGGTTTCCAAAACCCATAATTTAGAAATTACAATTTTAGCCTTATTAAATTATATCATATATATAATTTAATATTTTGTATTTAATAATCATCATATAATTATTAATACCATACATTAACTTTTAATATATAGTTTCAAGTGTGACAAATAATATTATTAATCATATTAATAATATTTATACATATGTAAGTATATAATTGGACTATCCAATTAAACTAAATCCGCTATAGTATATTGAGCTAGCACGGGTACCAAATGGACCTACGATTCCGAGCTCCAATAATCTCGAAATATTAATTAAGCTCTTAATTAAATATTCTGAATTATTAACTCCGGGTTATTCCACTAAAAACCCGAAGTTGCACTCTCGTTGCCGCAGATGATATATTAAGCCGAACCAAGTCGGTGTCCATCGATATAGTCATTACATACGAATTGACCCTTCACGAGTATCTCGTAATTAGAGCCGGGTCATAATGTCTGTTATACCCCTCTAATTATTTTTACCTTAAGTACCATTGATTCTCTAATGAACGATTTATTCATAACTATTATGAATTTTAATCTTTCTATTCGTAATAAAAAGACTTGAGCGCTCAAATCGTTCAAGCACCGAATCAACCCTTAAGAAAGATACTCCTCTACTTCTCGCAAGAAGGAGTGAACTCCATGTCTATGTAAAACGTTCCCAGCTACACAACAGACTATGCCCCCAAAGTACGTAGCTATTGTTCGGGACTGCTACACCAACCTCACCTTTGTAAATCAAAGGACATAGCCTGCCATGCAGGAGTTCGTAGTACACTCAGGATTAAGATCAATCCATATATGACCATCTAGTTGATCGAAATGACTTTCTTTGTTTAACATATATTATAAGAATGTCATTTCCATCTAGGTCCAGTCCTATATGATCGCATCATACAAGGTGCCTCCATTCTCATGTCTCTACATGGATTATCTGGATCAAGATCGCTATACAAATATAGAATGAACCGCAGCTATAGATAAACTTCAAAAAAAGTACCTGCTTTGTTTGCTCTCTATGGACTATTTAAGATTACTAACTTCAGACTTAAATCCTCTTCTGTATGACACTTATACACTAAGTCTGAAGGCACTTAAGTAATCTAGGATATTCAAGATGATTTATAATATGCGAAAATTAAACAAACAATTTTGACAAATGAATAATGCATCGTTTTATTTCAAAACACATAAAAATCGTTTACATCACATGTAGCTCTAGGGCATACATCCCAACACATGACTTTCATTTGGGATTTTTTGCTTGGAGCTTGATTTACCTAAATTGTTTGTGTGGTTGTGTTTGGATGATGATGAATTGGATCTGTGCATATTAGGTGTTGATGGTGTTTTTTAGGCACTATGATATTTAAGCAGCACGACAGGGGTAAAAGGGTAACTCCCTTCTTGATCGAGATCATTAATACCGACCCGACCACATGAGTTTTGGTCCGAGCACTTATGATCTGTAACCCGACCACATAGATCGGATGACCGGGCATTATAAGATCGACAACAGCATTCTCAGCTCAAATGACCATTATGACCGACCTCATGAAGACCGAGCATATGGCGAGGCGTGCTCCGGAAGATGACACCCTATTCTTGCATATAAGACGACAAGTTATCCTATTTTCATGGGAAAAACTGGTGAGTCAGAGTCCTAGTAGGATAAAAAAAGTAAAGGTAGTTTTGATTAGGAATCCTTATGAGAAAATGGAATAGTTTTGACTAGGATTCCTTATGGGAAAAGGAAATAGTTCCAACTAGGAAATTCTTGTAGGAGAAGGAATCTGATTTCTACACTATTATAAATAGAAGGGTAGAGTGTGCATAAGGGGAACAAGTTGAGAGCAAGGTAGAGCTGGGATCAGAATCAATATGAGAGTCAAGATCGAATTCATTACCATCAGACTTGTAAAAAACAAAACGCAGAGCTGAGAAGCGTGTTTGAGTAATAAAAGTATCATCATTTTGTGCCCGTGGACGTAGGTCGGACCAAGATCCGCCGAACCACGTTAAATCTCCTTGTCAATTGGCGTATTTATCTATCTTTTGCTAAGTTTGCTTTTGGTCCCCATAACCAAACAAATTCACTATTGAGGGAGGATTGTCTCGGGAGTAATATTCCCTTATTGCCCCTGAGACCGAAATCTGCCGTCAACAGTTGGCGCCGTCTGTGGGGAACTCCAACAAAAAGCAGCTCGCGTGGTAATACGATGGCAGAAGACGGAAATCACCGGTCGTCAGGGAGTTCAACAGCAGATTGGATGGAGAAGATGAAGGAAAATATGAGGAAAGATATGGAGGAAAATCAAATCCTTCTAAAATCCATGATGGAAAAACTGGAGAGGATGGAAGAGACGAATAATGAGGGGCTTGAAGCAGGAGCCAGTCGGAGAAGAGGCGAAAAAGCGGAAGGCAACGGATCCCAAAAATGTGAGTAAGACATTTTCTGTCTTAGGTTGACATTTGATTATGCTTGTTTGTTATGGCTCACACAAATGGTTTTGATATTTGTTTTACGGCTCGGGACTGCTCTTGTACCGCCGAGTCCATTTTGTTGATATATGTTTTACGGCTCGGGTCTACTCTTGTACCGCCGAGAACGATGTTTCTTTCCGGCTCGGGTCTGCTCTTGTACCACCGAGACTGATGTTTCATTCCGGCTCGGGTCTGCTCTTGTACCGCCGAGACCAATGTTTCTTTCCGGCTCAGGTCTGCTCTTGTACCGCTGAGACCGATGTTTCTTTCCGGCTCGGGTCTGCTCTTGTACCGCCGAGACAGATTTTTCTTTCCGGCTCGGGTCTGTTCTTGTACCGCCGAGACTGATGTCTTTTTCCGGCTCGGGTCTGCTCTTGTATCGCCGAGACCGATGTCTTTTTCCGGCTCGGGTCTGCTCTTGTACCGCCGAGACCGATGTTTCTTTATGGCTCGGGTCTGCTCTTGTACCGCAGAGACCGATGTTTCTTTATGGCTCGGGTCTGCTCTTGTACCGCCGAGACCGATATTTCTTTCCGGCTCGGGTCTGCTCTTGTACCGCCGAGACCGATGTTTCTTTCCGGCTCGGGTCTGCTCCTGTACCGCCGAGACCGATGTCTTTTTCCGGCTCGGGTCTGCTCTTGTACCGCCGAGACTGATGTTTCTTTCCGGCTCGGGTCTGCTCTTGTACCGCCGAGACCGATGTTTCTTTCCGGCTCGGGTCTGCTATTGTACCGTCGAGACCGATGTCTCTTTCCGGCTCGGGTCTGCTCTTGTACCGCCAAGATCGATGTTTCTTTCCGGCTCGGGTCTGCTCTTGTACCGCCGAGACCGATGTTTATTCGGCTCGGGGCTGGATTTCGTTCCGCCGAGGCCACTTGTTTATTCGGCTCGGGCCTGGATTTCGTTCCGCCGAGGCCGCTTGGTTATTCGGCTCGGGGCTGGATTTTGTTCCGTCGAGGCCTTATGGTTTATTCAGCTTGGGGTCGGGTTACCTCCCACCGAGTCGGCTTCTTTGGACTGGGGATGTAACATTCCCCCAGAGCCAAGTCTTTCTTTTAGCTCGGGGTCGGGTTACGTCCCACCGAGTCGGCTTCTTTGGAATGGGGATGTAACATTCCCCCAGAGCCAAGTCTTTCTCAACTCGGGGTCGGGTTACGTCCCACCGAGTCGGCTTCTTTGGACTGTGGATGTAACATTCCCCTAGAGCCAAGTGTTTCTTTTAGCTCGGGGTCGGGTTACGTCCCACCGATTCGGCTTCTTTGGACTGAGGATGTAATATTCCCCCAGAGCCAAGTCTTTCTTCAGCTCGGGATACGTCCCACCGAGAAACTTATCATCGGCATGGGATCAGAGCATCTCCCCCATGTTCGGCCCTCTATTGGTCTGGGGAGGTGACATTCCCCCATAGCCAAATGTTCTTCTCAGCTCCGGGTCGGGTTACGTCCCACCGAGTCGATCATCATTAGCATAACGGCAAAGCATTTTCTCCATAGGTAGATATCGGGATCCTCGTTGACTGAGCACATGAAGGTGGCAGGAAGAACCAGATTTGCAGCCAAGGCATTTTTCTCTACGGTTCCTGGAGTGACCACCGACGGATTCATCGACACACTATCTTTTTTTATAGTTCCCGGCATCAACTCACAAGCTCGTTGTTACCGAGAACTAGGGGATAGATGTTGATGGTGTTTTTTAGGCACTATGATATTTAAGCAGCACGACAGGGGTAAAAGGGTAACTCCCTTCTTGATCGAGATCATTAATACCGACCCGACCACATGAGTTTTGGTCCGAGCACTTATGATCCGTAACTCGACCATATAAGATCGGATGACCGGGCATTATAAGATCGACAACAGCATTCTCAGCTCAAATGACCATTATGACCGACCTCATGAAGACCGAGCATATGGCGAGGCGTGCTCCGGAAGATGACACCCTATTCTTGTATATAAGACGACAATTTATCCTATTTTCATGGGGAAAACTGGTGAGTCAGAGTCCTAGTAGGATAAAAAAAGTAAAGGTAGTTTTGATTAGGAATCCTTATGAGAAAATGGAATAGTTTTGACTAGGATTCCTTATGGGAAAATGGAATAGTTCCAACTAGGAAATTCTTGTAGGAGAAAGAATCTGATTTCTACACTATTATAAATAGAAGGGTAGAGTGTGCATAAGGGGAACAAGTTGAGAGCAAGGTAGAGCTGGGATCAGAATCAATATGAGAGTCAAGATCGAATTCATTACCATCAGACTTGTAAAAACAAGACGCAGAGCTGAGAAGCGTGTTTGAGTAATAAAAGTATCATCCTTTTTGTGCCCGTGGACGTAGGTCGGACCAAGATCCGCCGAACCACGTTAAATATCCTTGTCAATTGGCGTATTTATCTGTCTTTTGCTAAGTTTGCTTTTGGTCCCCCATAACCAAACAAATTCACTATTGAGGGAGGATTGTCTCGGGAGTAATATTCCCTTATTGCCCATGAGACCGAAATCCGCCGTCAACATTTGGATTTGAGAAAAATTGATTGGATCAAAAATCACTAATTCCTTTGACATGGCCGAATGTACCCTATTATGTGCTCATGGTGATTTTTTGAAAATTAGCAATTGGATGTGTTGTTGGCATTAAATGTATGTTAAATGTTGATTTAATTAGATTGAAATCAAATTGCACGTTATTATTGTTGCCATTGCTGTGAGCCTAAGCATGTTATAGAATTGATTTTGCTTCAATTTGTGTTGGACATGAATTGGAATTAATGAGCATGATTAATTGGATTAATTAGTGTTTTGGAAACATTAGATTAGTTGATTAATTATGTTAATTACACTTGAATTGGATTAATATGTAATTTGGAATAATGTATTAATTAAATTTGTTATATTTGGACTAATGGGCTTGGTTGGGCCAAGTTTGGTTTTGGATAATTGGGTTGGATCCAATTGGGCCTAAAATCATTTCCATAAAGTCCAAATATGACTTTTGGGCCTTTTAAAATTTAATTGGGCCTAATGGGCCAAAAATTGATTTTTGGGCAAAAGGTGATTCCTAATTGGGCTTTGGCTTTTGGGTTGGATCCATAATGACCAAAACCAACGCCTAAAGAATTAATTGAAAGCCCATTGGACTTTAATTGAATAGTATTGGATACTAATTAGGCCTTTGAGACCCATGAAGATCTTATTTGGAATCCAAGTCTAAAAGGCACTATTAAAAGTGTAATTATTTAATTTGGAATTAAATTTGAACTAGTATTGGATACAATTGAAATTGGATTTAAAATTGTAGTTCGATATAATTCAAGAATACTTACTTTGAGTATTTATTCTTAAACGAGTTGGACTCGCACAAATCAAATCGTTGTATGAACATTGGATGGTCATTAATCAAAAATTAATTAATTTGATTAGATTGATTGATAGCATGCTTTGTGTGAATACTTGGATGTATTTGTATGAATAATGTACATCAAATGGATATTAGATGGGTGGGGGCAATTTTGGAAATTCTTTTAAGTATGGTACTTATTTATTAAATTGGATATGCGCGTCCAACCTTTCACCTCCTTATCTCTTTTTATTTCTCTTCTCACCAATTCCCCTCAATGTAAATGAGGTTTCTTTAATGTATTATGTAATTGGGTAGAAGTATGAATAGTGCTAGTGGGAGAGAGGAAAAAGAGAGATTTGTTCTAGAAATAAATTGTTATATACCATCCGCATATCATTATTAATTTATTCGCGCCTTATTATGCTTTTAGAATACATGCTTAAGGGTGTATGATGAGACCTAATAAAAGATAATAAATTGGATGCCAATTTACGCGAAAAACCCTCACTTTAACATTAAGCGTTTTCCTTCCATTGATTGGTTCTCTCTCAAGATCCAAGATTGGCTTTGATTTGTTGGCCAAAGTTAAGATCATTGTCCATCGCAGATGTGTTTGAACCATGAAGGCTTTGTTATATATCGCATGTCTTGGGCAGTTGTGACTTGTTGGCCAAAGTCAAGGTCACTTCAGTACATCGACGTGGATTACGAAGCTTTCCCACTGTCAATGGATCGCGCTTAACTGGAATCATTAAGCTTGTTGAGCCAAATCCAAGGCTTAGTTGATTCAGAGGAAAATGTTAGGAAATATTGATTGGATATATATCTTGGACTTGGAGGTCCACCTACCGGATCTAGGAATTGGATGGGATCCAATTGATCTTAGAGAACTACCTAGTTAAGTTTCATACAGCTCGTTGGCCAAAGTCAAGGTTGTGTGTTATTTAACGGGATCCTAGCCCACTAGGAAACTGGGTTTCCCGAGTACTCAACAGAGGGTTAGAGGCTTGCCGAAAAATAGTGGGAGGCCAGTATTAGATTTGTAATTTCATTTAATACTTGCCAATTACGCGCTTTTAAATTATTTTCATCGTTATATATTTATATTAGTTGGACTAATAATTTATTATTTTCTTTGAACAGTTGGACTGTACCATAACCATTTGTAGTTGATTATATAGTTGGACTATAGTAATCATTACATTTGACTGTACCCGATATCGTTGATTGAATAGTTAGACTATTGCAATCAAGATGACTGGAAAGATTAGCGTCAGAGATATCGTCATGGGCGATAATATCTTTAATGGCTCCAATTTTCCAGATTGGGAGATGAATCTCAGGATAGTCCTGGGAGCCGAGTTGTTACTCTATGTCATAGAGAAACCTCTTGGGCTTGAGCCCGGAGTTGAGAAAACAGTAGAGCATGAGTTGTGGAAGACTCATCGTGATGACAAATTTAGTGCTCAATCCATAATGCTTGCCGTAATGACTCTTCAATTTCATCGTCAGAACAAAGGATTGGATCATTATGGTATGATGTTGAAATTGAAGGATCTTCATAGATCTAACCTTAGATCTTAGAAGTACGAATTGCGAAAGAATCTATTTCGGTCGCGTATGTCAGAGGGTACATCTGTTGAGCACTAGGTGTCGCAGATGATTACTGACATCGAACAGCTAGGTTAGCTGGCCATTACCTACGAGGCTGAGACTTCCGTAGATTTGATCTTACAGTCTCTTCCCGTATGCTGGGGCGGGTTCATCATGAACTACAATATGATAAACCAAGAAAAGACACTTGGAGAGTTGATGGCTATGCTGAAAGAGGCAGAGCCAGAGCTTCGGAAGGGTAAGAAGCACGAAGTGCACTTCACTTCGACATCTCAAAAGGCCAAGGCTTGGCCGAAGGCTTGGCCGAAGGCTTCTGGAGATGTGAAGAAGAAGAAGAAAAGAAAGGGAAATGCCAAATCATCGAAGTCATTACGGAAGGCAAAGGACAAATCCCAAGATGTCCGCCTACAGTGTGGAAAACAGGGTCAATGGAAGTGTGACTACCATGAGTACAAGGCGCATATAAAGGAAGTGAAGGCGGGCAAGGCTCCGGCTTCAGGTATGTTTGTTATTGTAATAAACGTGTCCACTACTAGTTTTAAAAAATTGGATTTTTGATACTGGATGTGGTACATACATATGTACTGATGTGCGGGATCTGCTGATTAGCAGGAGACTGGCTTCAAATGAGATCGACCTACGAGTCGGAAATGGGACGAGAGTCGCTGTTTTGGCTGTTGGGACCTATGTTTTGAACCTGTCCTTGGGACATGTAATTATAATAGGTGACTGTTATTTTGTACCTAGTTTGACTAGGAACACCATCTCTGTATCTAGTTTAACCCGATGCGGGTATACCTTTATATTCTGGAACACTGAGTGTTTTGTATATAAAGATGACATTTTGATATGTACAGTAGATGTTAGTAATAGTCTTTATATTTTGAATATAAGCGAATCTCAAACATATAACATGACAAACAAAACCTCAAACTGAGTAAATCATATGAGACTTATTTGTGGCATTGTTGTCTGAGACACATCAACAAGACTCGTATATCCACACTTTCAAAGAATAGATACTTAGTCGAATTTGATCCTGATTCATATGATGTCTGCGAATCCTGTTTATTAGGCAAAATGCCTAAAACGCCTTTTAGCGGTAAAGGTGTACGTGCCACCGAACTGTTAGCCCTCGTTCATGGTGACGTATGTGGGCCCATGTCTAGCTAGGCTAAAGGTGGTTATGAATACTTTGTAACCTTTATGGATGTTGCATCACGTTACGTTTATGTGTATCTTATGAAACACAAGTCTGAAACTTTTGATAAATTCAAAGAGTTCGACTTGAAGTAGAAAAATAGACTGGCAAAAGTATTAAAACATTACGGTCGGACCGTGATGGAGAATACTTAAGCAATGAGTTTCTTGATTTCTTGAAAGAATATGATATTCTTTCACAGTGGACTCCTCCCGGAACACCTCAATGAACAGTGTGTCCGAACGGAGAAATCGAACTTTGTTGGACATGGTAAGGTTAATGATGAGTCACACTAAGCTATCAATTTCCTTCACGGAATATGCATTGAACAGTGCAATACTTATTTTGAATAAGGTTCTGTCAAAGTCTGTTGGACAGACTCTATATGAAATATGGACAGGAAAGAAATCGGGTATCTCATTCCTGATGATTTGGGAATTCTGGGCATACATTAAATGTTTGGATGGTACCAAACTAGAACCCAAATCGGATAAGTGCCTATTTGTAATTGGTTTTCCTAGGGAAACCAAAGGATATTATTTCCACAACCCATAAGATAACAAAATATTTATTGCTCTCCATGCGGTTTTCCTTAGAGGAATTCCTAAATGCAGTGGTAAGTGGGAGGAAAGTAGAACTCGATGAAAATCGGAGTGATATTGTTCCTGGCACCGATCCCCTCACGGAACAGGAACAGTTCATCAGAGATGAGACTGTTCCATAATCTTCTAATGCACAAGAACCACGTAGGTCGGAGAGAGTCAGAAAACAACCTAAGAGGTATGGATTTCTGATCTCACCTCATGTAGACATTAATCTTATTGAGGATAATAAACCGGCTACGTATGAGTAAGTGATACAGGGTATCGACTCCGCTTTATGGCAAGAGGCCATGAAGTCCAAAATGGATTCCATGTATACAACCAAGTTTGGACACTGGTTGATGTACAAGAAGGCATTGTGCCTATTGGTAGCAAATGTGTCTTCATGGTGAAGACGTTCATATACAACACCCTGACGGTTTTGTCGTGCCAAAACATGTAAATAAGATTTGCAAGTTAAATCGATCCATTATGGATTGAAGCAAGCATTGTGTTCTTGGAATCAACGTTTTGATAAGATCATAATGGTATATGGTTTCATTCAAAACGATGATGATTCTTATGTATATAAGAAGGTTAGTGGGAGAGCACTAACATTGATTGTCCTATACGTTGATGATGTATTGCTTCTTAGCAATGACATTCTCATATTAAAATCGATGAAAGCTTGGCTTTCATTAAAATTCTCCATGAAATATTTGGGAGAGGTAACCTTTATTCTAGAAATAATGATCTACTGGGATAGATCTAAAAGTTGTTGGCACTCTTTGAGAACTCGTACATTTACAAACATGTACGCGACCTGGTGTCTCATATACTTTAAGCATGTGGAGTCACTATCAGGCCGATCCAGGTGATGGTCACTGGATTGATGTTAAGAACATCTTTTAGTATCCTAGACGAACTAAAGATGCTTTCTTAATTTATTGAGATGAAGAACTTGAGGTGACTGGGATCACCGATGCAAGTTTCCAAACCGATAAAGACGACTGTAAGTCACAATAAGGGTACATATTTTATTTGAACAACAGAACAGTCAGTTGGAAATCTTCCTAGCAAGATACTGTTGCCGATTCAACAACAAAAACAGATTATATTGATGCGGCTGAGGCAGCAAAAGAAGCATTTTGGATCTATAAAATTCCTAATTGGATTAGGAGTAGTTCTGTTAGCAGCTGAGCTGGGCTACAGCACAGGCTAAGGAATTACGGTCTTATCGATGATCCAAGTATGTACTTCGATGGTTTCATCTGATTCGAGAGATCACACATCGTGGCGATATGAAGATCGAAAAATTATTTCAAATGATAACCTTGCATATCCGCTAACGAAAGTGATATCTCAGCATAAGCATGAGCGACCCGTACATAGTTCAGGTGTTGGACACTTGAGTGATTGGCTATAGGCCAAGTGGGAGATTATTGGACAATTATAACCCAGAGCATCACTATTTGTAAAAGACATAGTGTTCTTTGTACAAATTAACTATGTGACAAATGAAATTGCTCTTTTATCATTTTGTAATTGGATTACTTGGATATATAAATCATAAAAGTCCATATGATTGTACCAGATTAATAAGATATGAGACAATATTAATCCACGAAAGGTTTAATCATTAAATATCCCTAGTCGTAGTATTATCGAGACTGGACATCGATAATGCGGAATAGGCTAGTATTACACTTGTGCACGTTATGGAAGCTTAATAGCATAGTTCTCATATATTTGGGTATTGGATACTCATGCAAGTGTAATAGGAGGTTCTGTTTGCCGATGGTATGGGAACAGCTTCGCTCTGGATAGACCCCTCGGAATCCCATTGGTAGTATGACTATGTGTCTATGGAATCCGAATTAGGGTAGGTGTTTATGGTCTTAACCTGAGACTTGCATCGCTAATACTTGCGATAATTAGTACGCTTTGGTTTTGGTCATCCAGAGCTTTAACAGGTTCTGTGTACGCCTCTTCTAGGTATACTGAGAATCGTAGTGTATTGGGTGTGATGTCAAGATGGAAGTATCACTTCAGTCATATGGAGATGATGATCACGCAGGGATACAGAACTAGTACTTTTAAATGCTGCATCTATCGTGATAATATGACTAGGTCATGATTATCCGATTACAGAGACTAGTTGCTAATGATTCGATATATGCTTCGTACGGGGCAGACACAATTTCAACCCTAGGCCTAGCATGTGACATCTGATATTGGATCGTATTACGCAATACACAGTATACTACGCCTGATACATATTATATATATTCCATGTTGAATATATTTCTGGATAATTAGGTAGGCATGGTGCTTTGCTATAAGCCAACCATGTCTTGTAAATCGGTAAGAACGTTGTACCGGGTACGCACATGTTCGGATAGTCTGACAACCAGATTTATTGCCAACATATCTAGGGATCTCCTGGGTCGCTTCCCAAAGATTCACCAATGACATTTGACTCGAATAGAATCAATCTGGGATTAATTATGAGAGAGAAAATTAATCTGGGATTAATTACGGTAAGAATTTATCTGAGATTAAATTCTTCGAGAAGAGAGAACATTATTAATTTAGAATTAATCGATTAACTAATATATTGGATATATTAATTGAAATCCGATTTCAATGCGGAATTAAAATTGGATTTTAATTTGGGCGAACAAATTAATTTGGAATTAATTCGTAAACGACTTTCGTAATAATTTTGCTATGCATTATTGTTTAATTAAATTGGATTTAATTAAGTCGTAACGGAAAAATTCGTTTAATCGGATTAAACGAATCCGGGCCCAAAGTGTGTTGCGTAACCCAATCAAATTTTGAATTTAAAGTGGGACCCACTTCACTTACATCACTAGTCACTTTTTGGTGATGGAAGTCTAATCACATTTTTGGTGATGGAAGTGGTTGAGAGCATTAAATGATTTTTTCTCTCAACACACTTAGTTGGTTTTTAGAAAACCATATACTCAATTTTTGGTAACAAGTTGAAAAAACTCTCTCTCTTTTTCCCTCCAAATGTCGTGACTTCTTCTTCTCCAAGGGAAAATTTTGTTGCAAAATTTTTCTTAAGTTGGCACTTAAAGAGTAAATCAAGGTGATAGGGAAACTCATCCTTGAGTTTGGAACACAACACAAAGCTTGGAGCTCTCCACAAACATCAAAGAATTTCAAATTCTCATCCGTTCATTGTAAGTAATTTTCCGCAGCTTACTTTCTTTTTTTCACACAATAATCTTATTTATAGATCATTGGCATGTCTAGGACACTAACACCGTGATCCCTACGAAAGTTGCTTAGTTTAATTTAGTTTTAGTTATTTATTTTATTTTTATTTTAATTTATTATATGTTAGGTTTGAGGGTGTGATGAGCGGAAAATATAATACTATTTCCCGCCAATTTTACTTAATATTTTGTATAGTTTCTTGAGTTTTATTACGTTTTGATGTGTTTTAGTTTATTTTGTAGATAAAATAAAATTGGGACTCAATGGAATCAATCAGGATGAAATATGGAACAAATAAGGGTAAAAAACTGGACTTGACATTTGGATTTTGGAGGTTGGAAACTTGAAATGGTGTTCTAACGAAGTACAATTTCAAACATTTCAGCTTTGTACAATTTTCATATTTTGACCATAACTTTCTACTCCGATATCGGATTGAGGTGATTCAAGTTCCAAATTAAAGAATACTCAAAGATCTACAACCTCGACGTTCATAATAATTTCGAATTATGAAGATTTCATGACCGAAATGGATAAAATAGCTGGAAGTGTGTTATGTGTAATTATTAAAGTCATTTTCAAAAACAAAAAATAAATAAAATAAAATAAAAAATGGAAATTGTCAAACTTCCACCAAACATGCTTGTTTGGTGGAGGATTTGGTACCATATTTTGTGCCATGTTTGGTGGAGAAATTGGTGGAGGCAAAATTTTACCTATAAATACCAAGCCATTTCATTTGTAAATCTCATACTTTCCTTGGTTTCTTGAAAAAGAATTAAAGATTGTATCTTGTGTATTTTATTTAGTAGTTTTGTAATGTATTTTTATTTTTATTTTTATTTTTAGTAGTAATAATAGTTTGTGTGTTTTTACTTTCTTTTATGTTTAGTAGTTAAATTTCTGCTAGGGAAGGTGAAGCTTTTTATTATTAAAATTTAGATTAATCTCCCTTAAATTGTAATATATAAATTATCTTAAAACCTGACTTAATTGGATACCGCCTTTTTGGTCGGTTGAACTTAATTAAATTGATTTTAACCTGACTAAATTGGATACCGCATTTACTAGACTTAATCAGGATACCGCCTATATAGTCGGTTGGTAATATTATTCAAATTTATATATTATAATAAGAGAGATTTCTAAATTAGATATAGTAAAGGTAGATTAATCTCACTTATATTATAATATGGAATTGTAATTTAATAATATGGATTAAAGTTGATACCGCCTTAATGGCTGGTTTTATTTATTTAACATAATGTGACACTGCCTATACTGTCTGTCTTTAGGTGACCAATGATTACCGTCTATATGGCTGGTTTATGGACAAATAATAACACCGCCTTTATGACTGGTTCGACTTAATTGGGTAACACTGACAATTTCTACATTATAATAAAGTGAGATTTCCAAAGGTGGATCCCCTAACCCCCATCATTTTATTTTAGGTAAGTGATGAAACACAATATTCACATGCTTAATAATGGATTTAAATATATTATGTTTAATACTTTAGTTTATTTATTGAATCTTAAGCTTAACGCTTCTTGTTGACTGATCACCAAAAAGATTGATATGGTAAACTTAAAATGAACTTGGAAAATGGATTTTAGGTTTCAGCCTTAGATTCAATTGCTCCCGATCTCACTTAAAGATATATACCCCTTAATAGATTTCCTTCCAGGATTGACATATATACCTGTCGGGCAGGTGTAGCCATAATTGGAACTTGAACTTAATGAATTCAGGTAACTTGGTTAGCATAGACATATGATTAATTGGGTTATTTGGGTGTTTGCATCTAACCATCGATAGAAGCGTTTGCATATTTTCATTTTCCAGGTTAACAAACTAATTTATTTCACAGGTACAAGAAAATCAATTCATCTTTAGAATAATATTGTGTGGAGTCATAACCCTAAATGTTTGTATCTTTTGTTTATTTTCCTTAGTATTTTCTTTTGTATTTTTATTTATTTATTTATTTCACAAATCCATATTCAACCAACCAAAAGCAATCATTCCATTCTCCCTTTAATTAGATACCTGTAAACATTTAGCATCAATAATTAATAACAAAAATGAAAATAAGTCCTCATTGGATCGATATTTTTATACTACTTAAGCGATACGTGCGCTTGCGTTACGTGTGAGATACCACCGATCACTGCCGAATGTTACTGCCACCACCACTGAAATTTTTCTTCAGAGTTAAACAAAATTCTAGCCCCAAAACAGCCTCGGAACAGTCCCCGAATAGCCCTGAATAGCCAGAAAAAAACTGGACTGTTTTGGACTCGATTTGCGCCCAACGCAATGTAAAAACAGCCTCTGGAATGCGTGGACTAAGGCTAGGTTTTGGTTTTATTTTTTCACTTGAAAACAGCCCCAACACAGCCCCAAAACACCACAAAATATTCCCCCAAAAAACTGGATTAAAACGTAACCAAGTTTCGTTTCACCAAGTAAACGGTCGATAATAAGCAAAAATAATGCTCATTACCGTGAACACTAAGAATGAGATTAAGAGGGTGATTTGTTCGACATCACTACATACGAATTGATCCTTCAAGAGTATCTCGTAATTAGAGCCGGGTCATAATATCTTTTATGCACCTCTAATTATTTATACCTTAAGTACTATTGATTCTCTAATGAACGATTTATTTATAACCATTATGAATTTTAATCTTTCTATTCGTTATAAAAAAACTTGAGGGCTTAAACCGTTCAAGTATCGAATCAACCCTTAAGAAAGATACTCCTATACTTCTCTTAAGATGGAGTAAACTCCATAGCTATGTAAAACGTTCCCAGGTACACAACAGACCATGTCCCCAAAGTACGTAGCTATTGGTCGGGACTGCTACACCAACATCACCTTTGTAAATCAAATGATATAGCCTGCCATGCAGGAGTTCGTAGTACACTCTGGATTAAGATCAATCCATATATGACCATCTAGTAAATCGAAATGATTTTCTTTAATTAACGGATATTATAAGAAAGTCATTTTTATCTGGGTCTAGTTCTATATGATCACATCATACAAGGTGCCTTAATTCTCATGTCTCTACATAGACGATCCCGGATCAAGGTCATCATACGAATATAGAATGGACCGCAGCTATAGATAAACCACAAACAAAATATCGGATTTGTTTGCTCTCTATGGATTGTTTAAGATTACTAACTTCAGACTTAAATCTGTCTGTACAAACGAGCTAGGCCTGTATTCGGAGTTTCCCTGGGGTTGGTAAGGCGAAATGGGGCCACCCGACGCCCATTGAGTGCTCTACCTCGGGCCATCGACATCATACGCTCTACTGAAATAGATTTCGCGGAAAACCAGCTATATCCGATCTTGGTTGGCCTTTCACCCCTAGCCACAAGTCATCCCCGTATTTTGCCACATACGTGGGTTCGGTCCTCCAAGGCCCTCTTGTGTATGACATTCATACACTAAGTCTGAAGGAACATAAGTAATCTAGGGTATTCAAGATAATTTATAATATGCGAAATTTAAACAAACACTTTGATAAATGAATAATGCATCATTTTATTTCAAAATATATAAAGCCGTTTACATTACATGTAGCTCTAGGGCATACATCCCAACAATTTTACATGCTTGATTATTGAAGTTAAAGAAATTTTTTTATGTATAATTGTAGTGTGATGGTGTTGAGATATATTTTGGTAAGATAGACATTGGGAAGCAAGTATTGGATCCTGAATAACAGGCTAGCATCACGATCGGCGTCGCGACGCATACTGGGAAATTTTCACAGATTCGGTACCAGAATGTGAGCGTTGCGACGCCTAAGGACTTATGTCGCGACACGTGGGCAGAGTATGCTCACTGGTTCATCTGCACGTGTGGGCATCACGACGCCCAAGGGATAGTGTCACGACACGTGATCAGAATTTCCCCAAACCAATTTCAGTTCATTCCAGTTTCACCCTAGCGCATTAGATATATTACATCATAATATAGGTATGATACGCCTTAAAGTGATTGCAAATACTTGAATAGATAAACTTAGCCTAATTCTGTAATATATTTCTTAGTCCATTTTCTAATCAAAGTTATCAATTAAAGGTCATCGCAGGAACCACAATTTCATTCTACAAGTAAAGTAATGCTAGCGGGACTCCAAATCAATTTGTGGACACTTTTTCCTTAAGTTGATTTTTTATTATATTGTTTTAAATATCAGACTTTCTTTTCCTCATTTAGGGCGTTAGCCGAGTTTACTTTCAAATATATTTTAATGAACAATGATTTGAGAAATGATTTAGAAAAGTGATGATTTTATGATTTGAAGTATGGGGAAAAACCCACTTCAGTATGTAACTTGATTCAGATATGAAATTGAAGAACTCAAATATCGTGTGCACACGCAGTTTAGGATTAGGGATGATAGATGCCCTATTTCCTAGATTCAAAATCTAGAGGGTAGCATAGATCCGCAACCTCTGCTCCAGATTTGTGGCTTGGGGGATAACGATATATAATGCCCCAAGACCACCAGTTTTTTGGGCTAGGGGGACGGTGATACGTAACGCCCATAGACCCTACTTTCAGGGACATGATAGTGGCATGCATTGGGGGATGGCGATATGTAACGCCCTAATGTAATGGATTTGCACACCTGGCTTTAGTTTGGCGTATGGGGGATGGCGATACGTAACACCCCCATACGTCAAGTTTTCAACAGACATTTAGAAACAAATTATTAGAATTGGATTTTCAGAGACAGACTTACAGAAAAGATAGTTTTTACAAAATAATTTTCAAAAGAATCTATTTTATTAGGATTTAAGAGAATTACAAACCAGAAGTAGTTTTAGAAAAAATTTTCCAGAAAGAAAGTTGTTTTCATATAATGAAAGAGGTTTCAGAAAAAGATGATTTGAGATGAACTTGGTCTTAGAACCGTGGATTTCAAAAAAGCATTTTTGATACCTATTTTTTTTAAACTGTCCACTCACTAGATCGTTCAAACGATCTAACCCCCCATTTCCAGTGATTTGTTTTACAGGTTTATCCGAAAGACGAGCTCGAGAGGATGGATACCGATGGCAGTCACTAGGGTGTTCGATCTACCAGGTCAAGTCAGAGACAAAGTTTAGTTCAGTCAGAGTTAGGGAAAGCCATGTAACATATATGATGTATGGTAAAGATTGCATATGTAATGTATTAAAGTGTTCATTGTCATAGTTGTAATGTGTAGTATAATTGAGTACTTAGTATGAGAAGCATTGTACATTTATTTTATTAAGTTGGGCAATGGTCTCATACATGAATTTATATTTAAGTTAAGATTAGCAGATGTCAGAGAGTAGAGGCTTAGGGGGATAGGATGGTCTATTCCATGCCGATAGCATCTCCAGAGCGGGGATGTTAAAGATACTCATGAAGGGCTAGTCCGTATGTAATGACTATATCGATGTACACCGACATGATTTCGCTTATTTTATCAATACGCGTTGATGAGAGTGCAGCTTTGGGTTTTTAATGGAATAACTTAAAGTTAATAATTCAGAATATTTAATTAAGAGTTTAATTAATATTCTGGGATTATTGGAGCTCAGAACTGTTGGTCTATTTGGTCCTCGGGCTTGATGAGTGGTAAATCTATCACTATTTCCCACTCATTTATCCTAATATTTTGTATAGTTTCTTGAGTTTTGTGAATATTTTGATGTGTTTTGTGTTATTTTGTAGATAAATAAAGTTTCAGGGCATTCTGGAGGTGATTTGGAGCAAAACAGTGAAAATTGGCAAAAATGGCATTTTGGTAATTTTCGGCGTCGCGACGCCTAAAGTGCGCCGAACAGTGCTAACGTGCGCCGGGTCCACATATCAGAATCTGAGAAAAGTTTGACTTTGCTAACGTGCGATGTGCCACGTGTCACCATCACAACCAATCTACTAACATGCGCCGTGCCACGTGTCATCATCCTACGGTGCCGACAGTCACCATCGCCACGTGTCACTCCCCATGTCAGCCACGTCATCGTCCACATCATCAGTTGACCGAGTCAACATGCCACCTCACCGCCACGTCATCATCAGCCAATCATGAAGTGCCACGTGTCACGATTTTATGGTGCCGACAGTCAAATTGTCACGTGTCGCCACGTCACCGCCACGTCAGTGTCACGTCAGCATGAATTATTGGCTCTCTTATCCCTATCTGACACGTGGCGGATAAGAATCTAGCCGATCAATCAGAAGCCTCCGCGTGTCACAATAATTGAGATCCAACACTCTGCCACGTGTCAGCTTATCACCTTATCCAGAATCTGCAACCGACGAACCAGAGCGTGCCACATCGACATAACTGCGTCGCGACGTGAGCTGCGCTTCGCGACGCGCGACCCTTACTGACCCCTATAAATAGAGCGCGAAATCCCAGTTTCAGTTGTACCACTCTCTCTCATCTCTTTGATGTAAAGAGTGAGTTTCTCTCTTTAATTTCTTTTAGTTTTTAGTTTTTAGTTTTGTAATTAATTTTAATTACGTTTTGTAATAATAGTAATTTACTTTTTTACTTTTTACAGTTTTTACTATTCACCATGAGGAGGTAACTTCCCCAACTAGGGTGAAAGGTAATTCTTTTAATATTTCTATTTAGATTAATCTCCTTAAATATAATATATTCACTATTTAAAATATTGACTTAAAAATGATACCGCCAGATTGGTCGGTTGGTAATTCATTTTTAATCTGGTTTTAAACCTGACTAATCAAGGATACCGCCAGATTGGTCGTTGGTAATTAAACTTTCCTACCGCCTATATGGCAGGTTCATGGACAAATCTTTTTACCGCCTTAATGGCTGGTTGGACTTAATTTGACTTAATCAGGATACCGCCTATATGGCTGGTTGGTAATGTTATCACAAGTTTATATATTATATTATGGGAGATATCTAAATTAGTAGTAGTAAAAGTAATTCCTTTTACCTTAGCATTTTATTTTATTGTAATTTACTTTTCAGTATTTACTTTACCGTATTTTTACTTTATGTCTTTGATTTTCAAGTTTTTAACTAGCCCTAGTTATGTGTTGTAACTAAATTAGTTATCTGGGGTTGTGATGACTTTTAATATCACCGGTTTATAAGGGGTTAGATTATAGTTTGGGTATTATAAAGATTTATTTATTGAGTTTTAATCTTAATGCTTTGTCATTAACTGGCCATTAATAAAATTGATCTGGTAAATCTAAAATGAACTAGACATATGGATTTTAGGTTTCAGCCTTAGACTCAATAGCCCACGATCTTCCTTGAGGATAGATAACCCTTTAATAGATTTCCTTACAGGATAGACATATACCTATCGGGCGGGGGTAGCCATAATTGGAACTTAAACTTAATGAATCCATATAATTTGGTTGACATAGACATATGGTTTAATTGGGTTAAAACTTGGTATTTGTGTCTGACCATCGACAGAGGCTTACACATAATTTAGTGTTTCAGGTTAATAAATCAATATATTACCCAACTATAAAATAACCACTTCATCTTTAAAATGATATTGGAAGAAATCACAACCATATATAGTTTTTAATATTGAATTTTCTTAAATATACTTTCGGACAATTTTATTTACTTGTTTTTAAATTTAGAATCGTCACCATTTCAAATCAATTAAACAACATGTTAGATACCAGTAATCATTTGACCTCATAAAATTAATAGGTTAGATATTAAGTCCTCTTGGGATCGATATTTTTATAATACTTGAACGATGCTTGCGTTATACGAGTGTGTTTACGCCGATCAAGTTTTTGGCGCCGTTACCGGGGACTTATTTATCTTTCACTATTAGTTTTAAGGTTAGATACCTTTACTTGTATCTAATTTTTTTTTTCACTTATTGTTTTTGTTTTCTTGTGTTTCAGGTTTTCAGAAACTTCATGAGACGAACTAGAAGCTTTGAACTCCGACCGCTTGACCTGAAAATTTAAAGAACCATCAGACAGTTGAGAAGGGAAAGGCGAGAAAGCCAAGAAGCTTTAGTCAACATGGAACCTGAAACTTTGGAGGTTGCACCACCAATTCCCATTCGAGACAGAACCATTCTGGTGGTTGACAGACTTATTTCTTGTATTGTACTTCCTCCCTTACCAGCAAATGCAGGTGACATCAAAACATGCATTCAGATGATTCAGCAGTCAGTTCAGTTTTGGGGAAATGCAACTGAAGATCCTAATGCCCACATCAGCAACTTCCTGGAAGTTTGCGGCACTTTCAATTACAACCGAGAAGCTGAAGAAGCAATGAGACTGCGTATTTTTCCATACTCCTTGAAAGACAGAGCCAAAGCTTGGTACATTCACTACCAGTAGGTTCTATCACAACTTGGAACACTTTAGCCACCAAATTTCTTGCAAAGTACTTTCCACCAGCCAGAACGGGAAAATTGAGAATGACATCACATCCTTTATACAACAAGACTCAGAAACTCTCTACGAAGCTTGGGAAAGGTACAAAAATTTGCTCCGGAAATGTCCTCACCATGAGATTCCAAAATGGCTTCAAGTCCAAACTTTCTATAATGGACTTTCTGGAATAATGAGAACCACAATTGATGATGCTGCTGGAGGAACTTTAATGGAAAAATGAGAAGATCAAACCTGGGACTTAATTGAAGAAATGGCCAACAACAACTCCTTGTGGCCAACAGAAAGGAGCATGATCCAAAGAATTGCAGGAATTTATGAAGTTGGAGCCAACACAGCACTGAATTCCAAGCTGGATGTGATTTGCAAAAATCTGGAAATTCTTAACATGAAAGTTAATGGTGGATCCACAATTTCACCATTTGGAGGAATACCTGAGTCAAAATCTTACAACCAACTTGAAGAGACGATGAATTATGTCAACAATTTCAACAGACAGGGGAACAATCCATATTCCAACACCTACAACCCAGGGTGGAAGAATCGTCCTAATTTTTCATGGGGCAACAATTCAGGGCAAAAGAACAATCCACCACCTGGATTCCAATAGTAGAACTATCCACCACCTAAATTCCAGCAACAGAACAAATGCCAGGAGCAAACAAATGAACAGGGAATAGCAGAAGTGCTGACTCAGTTAAAAAAATATGATGCTATGTTTCAGAGCCAATCAGCTTCCATCAAAGCACTGGAGAATCAAATCGGACAACTGGCCAATGCTCAGAGTTACAGACCGCCATGTACCCTTCCTAGCAACACAGAACCAAATCCAAGGAACATAGGGAAGGAGCAGTGTCATGCCATCATGTTAAAAAGCGGTACTGAAATCAACAAAGATGTTGGAGCCAAAACAACTGCTGAGGAAGTTCCAAAAGAAACAGGGCAACTGACAGGGGAAAAAGAAGCAAAGGAAAAAGAACAGATCATTCCACCTCCACATTTTCCTCAGCGTCTTCAGAAGAACAAATTGGACAAGCAGTTTTCTCGTTTCCTGGAGATCTTCAAAAAGCTGCATATCAACATTCCATTTGCAGAAGCGTTGGAACAAATGCCCAGCTATGCCAAATTCATGAAAGACATTCTTTCATGAAAGTGGAGATTGGGATATTACGAGACAGTACCATTATCAGAAGAATGCAGCGCTATCATTCAGAGGAAACTTCCCCCAAAGTTGAAAGATCCTAGCAGTTTCACTGTTCCATGCACCATATGAGAACATGACTTTGGTAAGGCTTTGTGTGATTTATGTGCAAGTGTTAAATTGATGCCTTTTTCTATTTTCAGGAAACTGCAGATTGGAGAAACAATGCCAACTTCAGTCTCACTACAACTTGCTGATAGAACGCTCGTATTTCCGAGAGGTGTAGTTGAAGATGTGCTAGTCAAGGTTGACAAATTCATTTTCCCAGTAGATTTTATTGTCCTTGATATGGAGGAAGACGCAGACATGCCAATCATCCTCGGGAGACCATTCTTGGCTACAGGTCGAACCATTATTGATGTACAAAAAAAAGAATTAACCATGAGGGTACATGACCAAAAAGTAACATTCAATGTTTTCAAGGCCATGAATTTCCCAGATGATGAAAAGAAGGAGGAATGTTTCAGACTTGGTGTGATACACAGTACCATTCAGAACTCCAATGCAATGCAAAGTTCTACTGACAAACTTAAAGCATGTCAATTGCCTGTGGAGCCTAAAGATAAATCGTCTTTTGCACTGAAA
Organism: Zanthoxylum bungeanum; assembly: GCA_019454045.1. NCBI lineage: Eukaryota > Viridiplantae > Streptophyta > Magnoliopsida > Sapindales > Rutaceae > Zanthoxylum > Zanthoxylum bungeanum. Next base: position 57,008 of record SKCR01028155.1, read on the forward strand.
GAGCCAATTCTTACACTACAAGCAACAGAAGAGAAAAAGTTCCACCAGCTCAATGAATTGGAGGAATTTCACATACAGCCTTTTGAGGATGCCAAATTGTACAAAGAAAAGGCCAAGAAGAGACATGATGAGAAGTTAGTGCGCATACAACTGGAACCAGGGCAGAATGTACTGTTAAACAAATCAAGGGTGAAATTCTTCCCATGGAAGCCAAAATCACGGTGGTCAGGTCCATTTGTGATCACCAAAGTTTTACCAGATAGAGCTGTTGAGATACATGATCCTGACTCCAACAAAATATTCAAGGTTAAAAACAAGCGTGTCAAATACTACTGGGGAGAATCATTTGAGCGACAAAAATAAAATGTTACACTTTCAGATCCAGCTTAACGTTCGAAAAGTCGCATCTAGCTGTCGACGTTAAACTTAGCGCTCTTAGGGAGGCAACCCATGCAATTTGTGTATATATTGTGATGGTTGTGTTTATTTGTGTGTTTAATTTTTGCAGGTTTAGTCATTTCAAGATGGAAGAAGCTCTCGCAAATCTTCCAAGCAATTCCTTCCCTCCCTCAAAATATCTGATGAAAGTCTACAAAGCTCGCTTGGAACGAATGAGATTACTGATGATCAAAGGTATTCCTACTGACATTCGTTGGATAATTGAAGCACGGGTTCGATTGGCAGGTGAGTCTTCTGACTCTTTTATTTCACATCTGCCTGGTTTAGGAAGAGCACATATGCTAAAAAGATAGAGCCAAAAGAAGTGTGGTTTGTTATAAATGTGCTCGTATGTTTTGTAATACTCGTTGTCGTTATTTAGGAATTGTGTCTGATAACCGTGAAGATAAGATTAATTTCATTAGGGATGGCTTGAGTAAGGAGTCTTTGGATGACATATCTAAAACTCTTGAGACACATCCCAGTGGATGTGTGTATCATGAAATTCGCATGTTATATGCACAATTCCAAAAGGAAAGACAACTATTAAGTCTCGGGAATCTGACTCAAAAAGACCCTGTTTTCCAATTTATAAGAAAATTGGATGGGAAGCTTGTCCCTGACGCATAGACGTCAATCAAGCCGTTACTTTTCTTGTAAATATTATATCTCTTTGTCTTTTCTTAATAATTGTAATTTGTTTTGTTGTTTTGTTTTCTCCGACAGGATCCATACCTTTTTTATTATCACGATATTATTTTACTATTTTGCTACTAATCGTCCTTTGGAAGATACTAGTGCTATTATTGTTACTCACCCTTTTCAGGTGTTATAAATTCAACTCATCATTGCACATTTGAAAGCATCCAGAGTAAAACATGGAAGCCACTTCAAGAAGACGAATTGAAAACATCTGTGTGTTTTGCGGTACTAGTGTTGGTACTAAACCACAATACGTAGAAACAGCACAAGAATTGGGTCGAGTCTTAGCTGCAAGAAATATGCATTTAGTATATGACGAAGGCAATCTTGGACTTATGGGGATCGTTTCAAAGGCCATACAAGAAGGAGGCAGTCAAGTTTTGGGAATCATCCAAAACCCTTGACGGAGGCAAATCTTATTGAACCATCAAACGGAGAGGAACTGATCGTGCCGGGTATGTTCGAGCGACTAGTGGAAATGATTAACCGTTCTGATGCTTTTATTGCTTTGCCAAGTGGCTTGGGTACATTGGAGGAAATTTTTATAGTACTATCTTGGGCGAACCTGAACATACACCAGAAACCAATTGGGCTGTTTAACGTTGATGGATTTTATGATTTTCTTTGTGTGTTTCTTGATGATGCTCGGAGAAATGGGTTCGTGTCAAAACCTTTGAAAGAACTCCTTTTTATTGCCAGAACTGCTCCGGATCTAATTGACAACCTCATAGCCTATGAACCACAAGTTGACCCTATCCTTTCAAAGATAAATTGGTCCGAGGACGATCGTGGTAAGAGGCGTCGGATTAATCTGGATCTTAACCTTTAATTTCCTGTAGAATTTCAGGTAACCAGGTATTATCTTCTAAACTCTTCTTGTACTGTTTAAGACATTGGGGACAATGTCTCATTTAGGTTTGGGGGAGGAAATTAGTTGATCAGTACCTTGTTTTTTGTTTGTATGTTGTTTTTATTTTTAGTCCAAAATTTTTCGAAAAATACAAAAAAATTGAAAAATTTTAAAAAATTACAAAAATATTTTGTGTTTTTTTATTTTGACTAAAAGGGTGAAATTGGTGAGAGATAGTTGAGTAAGGAGTTCCCACTCCTGATACATGTCTCAAACCCATTTTCGAAACAAGTTAATTTTTGTTTATTTCATTTTGAATTATTTAATTTGTGAATTCTCCATAATACTGACTAAAATGTATCTTCATATGCTCAGTTGACAGATATTATCAACATACATAGTAACATACGGACATAAGCTAAAATTGAAAAATTTGTAATATTTAGTGCTCTAGTTTAATTAGAGGAAGCATCTCAAAAAGCAATGGAGTAAAAAAAAACATTTGAGATCCGAGTTATTAAGTCAGTAAGGGTGTTTTAACACCTAGTGCCCTAAAGCCAACTGGTTTGGGAGTCACTGGCCCAAAGCTCGCTACATGGATCAAAGATTCTGCAAAAATAATATATATGAAGTCTGAGTAATTAAGTCCGTAGAAGTGTCTTAACAACTGGTGCCCTAAAGCCAACTGGTTTGGGAGCCACCGACCCAAAGCCCGTTACATAGACGGAAGATATTGTATATTAATAAAAAAAAATCAAAAATCAAAGAAAAAAATCAGAAAAATCAGAAAATTTATTCCATTGCTACAAAAAGGTGTGAAATCTGATAGAACTTTAGGACAAAAATATTACTCTCTTATCAACTGCACTTATGACTGTTGTGGGCAAAAATGAATTGTTTAATATTTTGTTGGCTGTGTATATGAAGAATGGTAAAAATAATCGGAGAATTTACTTATTCAGTAATTTAGAAAGAAAGAAAACAACTAGTAACTTGGAGTAGAAATTTCACCTGATTAGTCACTAACTTCTTTATTCTCTTTTCGCTTGTCTTTTTGCTTTTGTGTGCATTAGTTTCACTACCTTTTTACTTTTATAAAAATGTTTGTGGGTATCATTGCTGTAAACCCTCTCGAGACTACAACTCGTCCACTAGGGACACCTAGGGGTTTAAAGGCTTGTTGCATACGCTAAATGCAACCGTGATCCCTACGAAAGTGGCTTAGTTAAAATTTTTTATTTTGTGTTTTGCTCGAGGACTGGCAAAATGTTAGGTTTGGGGCGTGATGAATGGTAAATCTATCACTATTTCCCACTCATTTCATAATATTTTGTATAGTTTCTTGAGTTTGTGAATATTTTGATGTGTTTTGTGTTATTTTGTAGATAAATAAAGTTTCAGGACATTCTGGAGGTGATTGGAGTAAAACAGTGAAAATTGGCAAAAAGGGCATTTTGGTAATTTTTCGCGTCGCGACGCCAAGACCTTCAGCATCGCGACGCCTAAAGTGCGCCGAACAGTGCTAACGTGCGACAGGTCCACAAATCAGAATCTGAGAAAAGTTTGACTTTGCTAACGTGCGCCGTGCCACATGTCACCATCACAGCCAATCTGTTAACATGCGCCGTGCCACGTGTCATCATCCTACGGTGCCAACAGTCACCATCACCACGTGTCGCCATGTGTCAATCTATATGTCGGCCACGTCATCGTCCACATCATCAGTTGACCGAGTCAACATGCCACCTCACCGCCACGTCATCATCAGCCAATCAGGAAGTGCCACGTGTCGTGATTCTATGGTGCCGACAGTCAAATTGCCACTTCACCGCCACGTCAGCATCAATTATTGGCTCTCTTATCCCTATCTGACACGTGGCGGATACGAATCTAGCCGACCAATCAGAAGCCGCCACGTGTCACAATAATTGAGATCCAATCACTCTGCCACATGTCAGCTTATCACCTTATCCAGAATCTGCAACCGACGAACCAGAGCGTACCACGTCGACATAACTGGCGTCGCGACACGAGCTTGGTGTCGTGAAGCGCGACCCTTACTGACCCCTATAAATAGAGCTCGAAATCCCAGTTTCAGTTGTACCACTCTCTCTCATCTCTTTGATGTAAATAGGGAATTTCTCTCTCTAGTTTCTTTTAGTTTTTAGTTTTGTAATTAATTTTAATTACGTTTTGTAATAATAGTAATTTACTTTTTTACTTTTTACAGTTTTTACTATTCACCATGAGGAGGTAACTTCCCCAACTAGGGTGAAAGGTAATTCTTTTAATATTTCTATTTAGATTAATCTCCCTTAAATATAATATATTCACTATTTAAAATATTGACTTAAAAATGATACCGCCAGATTGGTCGGTTGGTAATTCATTTTTAATCTGGTTTAAACCTGACTAATCAAGGATACCGCCAGATTGGTCGGTTGGTAATTAAACTTTCCTACCGCCTATATGGCAGGTTCATGGACAAATCTTTTTACCACCTTAATGGCTGGTTGGACTTAATTTGACTTAATCAGGATACCGCCTATATGGCTGGTTGGTAATGTTATCCCAAGTTTATATATTATATTATGAGAGATATCTAAATTAGTAGTAGTAAAAGTAATTCCTTTTACCTTAGCATTTTATTTTATTGTAATTTACTTTTCAGTATTTACTTTATCGCATTTTTACTTTATTTCTTTTATTTTCAAGTTTTTAACTAGCCCTAGTTATGTGTTGTAACTAATTTGTTATCTGGGGTTGTGATGACTTTTAATATCACCGGTTTATAAGGGGTTAGATTATAGTTTGGGTATTATAAAGATTTATTTATTGAGTTTTAATCTTAATGCTTTTTCATTAACTGGCCATTAATAAAATTGATCTGGTAAATCTAAAATGAACTAGAGATAGGGATTTTAGGTTTCAGCCTTAGACTCAATAGCCCACGATCTTCCTTGAGGATAGATAACCCTTTAATAGATTTCCTTACAGGATAGACATATACCTGTCGGGCGGGGGTAGCCATAATTGGAACTTAAACTTAATGAATCCAGATAATTTGGTTGACATAGACATATGGTTCAATTGGGTTAAAACTGGGTATTTGTGTCTGACCATCGACAAAGGCTTACACATAATTTAGTGTTCCTGCTTAATAAATCAATATATTACCCAACTATAAAATAACCACTTCATCTTTAAAATGATATTGGAAGAAATCACAACCCTAGATAGTTTTTAATATTGAATTTTCTTAAATCTACTTTCGAACAATTTTATTTACTTGTTTTTAAATTTAGAATCGTCACCATTTCAAATCAATTAAACAACATGTTAGATACTAGTAATCATTTGACCTCATAAAATTAATAGCTTAGATATTAAGTCCTCGTGGGATCAATATTTTTATACCACTTGAACGATACGTGCGCTTGCATTATACGAGTGTGTTTACGCCGGTCAGTGCTAGCTTGATATATTGTAGCAGATTGAATATAATTGGATAGTCCAATTATATACTCACATATGTATAATATATATTATTAATATGATGAATAATATTATTTTGTCATACTTGAAACTATATATTAATTTTATTATATTGATTTATAATAAATGATTATATGATAACTATTATTATAAGTTATTAAATTATAAATTTAATAATGATATATTTTTTGTATTTCCAAAAAATAGTTTTTGGAAACCTTTTTGGTTACTTTTGAAGTAATATATATTGGAATGGAAGTTACACTTTATCAAAAAGGTATTAACTCAATTTATTTTGTAACATTCATTGATTACAATGGTGACATTGAATAGAAGATTTGATGTTACAAAATAATCAAAAAAAACATTAGGGCTGACCGAAACTTTAACAAAAGGGGGGAAAATTTTAATTTTATTTTGGAAATAAAACCCTAGGTATATAAAGAAAATATGATTTTCTTTTTGCCTAACCTAAGCCATTCTAATATTAGCTATCATTTATTGTTCTTAGAATTTTCTCAATAGTTGAGAAAAGAAAAAGAAGAATAAAGAAAATCAAAACACAAAAATCTTGTGTGACACTATGATCTCTAAAGAGTTTAGAGACAAGATTGTGAGTATAGCCCACTCTATTCTCTATTGGTAACGAGATTTAGCACGAAAGACTATTTGGTGTCGAAATCAATTCATCATCTTCTTCTTCTCAAACACTACACGACAGTGAGCAATTTTCTGTTCACTACCGCATCTCAAAAGTTGTGTAACGAGGCTTGATTCATTTTATTTTTTATCCGAATTTTCGGGGAATATTTAGGGGAGTTTTAGGACTGTGTTGGAGATTTTTTTAACTGAAATATCTTACCTGAAATGCAGTGGCATTTCACGTAAACAATGGCTGATTTCGCCAATGAGTTGGGCACGTTTTCGGGTAAAAAAAATCCAGATCTGATCCGTTATTCCGGGCCTGAAATTTTGTTCAAAACTGAAGCAAAATTTCAATAGAGGAGTTAGTAACATTCGGCCAGAAGAAGAGAAGGGCAGAAAAAATTTCCTAGTCCAATCCCGGGTGCCTGAGATGTTCCCGGTATGCTAGGAAAGTGGTTTCTACAATTGGTATCAAGGGCGAAGTTGAAAAGTGTTCTTAACCCTTCTCTTTTTCATTTAAAGTTACTGTTTTTATTTATTTATATGAGATATTGTAACACCATGGTCAGATCGGTCATACTCTATAGAGTGAATCATCATGCATAACACCTTAGAGTTCATAAGATAATATAAAAAATAAATTTCACACTTTAGGAATTTTATACGGAAGTCTTGGATAAATTTTCAGTTTCAATACCTCATTTTCGCTTATCATAGTCAACAAGGTAGTTTTAGTAATTTGGACGTAACCTTTTACTTTGATCTCCAATTTTCATTAATTTTATATCATCGGAAAGTGACTAAAACCTAGAACTTCCATATTATACATATTCTCAAATTCGAACCCGAACTAAGTCCAAAATACAAGTCAAAGTCGCATGAATAGTATTACACATGGACTACTCAAGAAATCTCCACATTTTTCTGATTTTTATCATTATTTTATTAATAAAATCAGCCATTCTCCTTTATAAGCAGAAACTCTCCTTTATCATTTTTATTTTGTGAAAAAATGAATGAGGAAAGCCCTTCAAGCCATTTTCATCTTCTTCAAGCTTCTTCCATTTTTTTTTTCCAGAAAATGAAGGTTTCAAGTCCAAGATTAAGTAAGTAAACTTCTAACATTTATTCTTTCACCAATTTCATATTTTATCATCATGTTTTTCTCTCCCCATTTCGCACTCCATGAACCCTAGGGAATAGAATGACTTATTTGACATGGTTAGGCTAGCTAGATCATTTATTCATGCATTTCATGACTATACGCACATAGAATAAGCTTTTTGTCGAAAATGACCAATTTTCCCCAATTGTGTAGGGGCTGACCGAATTCGCCATGTCTATGGGAAGGTGATTTTTGTTGTTCTTGATGAATAATTGTGATGGTTCATGCACTTGTTGATGATTTAAATATATTTGTTGTGATTATGGAGGATGATGATTTTCGGCCAAGCTATGTAGAGATGAAATGGCTTTTTTTAGTATGTTTTATTAAAGTCTTGAAAGATGTTGTTAAGTAATAGACATGTAAAGTGGGAGTGGAGATAACTAAGATTGGGTAAATGATGAAGTTTTAGAATTTCGAGCATCAAGTGTTCGATGAAATGCCAAGCTCATATCAAATTAAGAAATTAAACATGATTTGTATGTTATAAATAGTGTTTATAATAATGGAAATTTTGTTGAGGGTTGTTGGATTAAATTTATTAAATTAGATGGTGAAATAAGGAAGATGAATAGCGATGTCAGTTCTATCCCGTTCCAGACAGGTTGTGTTTGGTCACTTGTAAATTGAGTTATATATGTCCTATTGATGAACTATAAATTATAGGTAAACTAGACACATAATGAGTAACATATCAATAATTCAGAATTTTTAAACTTTTGCAAATGGGTGACCTACTGCCATTGTACCCAGTTTTCAGCTTGAACAACCCCTGGACTTCGGTTTATAACTTGAGTTTCTTAAATCCAAATTGAGATCCATAAAATTTAAATAAACTAGACACGATAAGGTCCATTCTATTAAAATTATAGCCCCTGATTCATTCCTAATTAAGTACAATGAATTTTCAAAGTTAGACGTTAAGCAATGAGTTTTCAGCGACTTAATAAAATCTAAATTTCCGCTCTTGTACTTGTGTAACTCCAAAATCCGGCTCGTAAAAAATTCTTAGACCAAGCTTTTAAGTTAGGAATTCATTGAAGTCAAATATTCATGCATTACATATTTTATTTATTGATTGGAAGCATATCTCACAACTTATGTTCTAATAACGTTTAACGATTATAGATTATCGGCCGAAACCGCGACTTTCTTCGACACCTTGAAGTAGTGCTAGTTAGTTTCCAAATCTGTGAATGGATAATTTATTTTCATAATAATTTATTGATTTTATAAAGTTAAATGAATTTATTTATGTTTAAGTTATACTTTGAGATGAGACCAAGTTGCCAAAATGTTTTCATGAGTTAAAAATATTTTTAGACCAGTTGAGAAATATTATCATATTTTTGATATTTTGAGATGATTTCTTTTATGACTTTTTATAGATTGGGGTAAAAAAACCCAATCTCAGAGAATTTTTGAATTGACGGATTATGGAATTAACGAATACAGCAGACATGTGTACAAGTAGTTTCAGGACTAGGGGGATGGTACTGTATGACGCCCCTAGATCATAGTTCAGGGTCAGGATGACAGCATTGATTAGCGCTCTTGTCTCTAGTTCAGTGACTTGGGGTACGATGATACATAATGTCTTAAGACACTAGTTAGGCCTGTGGGGGGACGGTGATACGTAAGGCCCTCATATGTCAGTTATTTTCTATATGAGATTTTCAGAAACAACAGTTTTATGAAAGAGTTTTAGAAAGAATTAGTTTTACGAGAGATATCTCAGAGTTTTACAAAAAGAAAGAAGTTTCCAGAAAATTTTTATAGAAAGAGATTTATTTTTAGACCAAGAAAAGAGTTTTCACAAAGATGAGTTTTTCTTGTAAAGTGAGATGATTTTAATTTCAAAAAATAATTTTTCACAAAGCCCTTTTAGATCCCGTTTTAAATTGTCCACTTACAAGGTCGTTCAACGATCTAACCCCAAATCTCCAAGGTTTTT
>SKCR01028156.1:0-67463 GCA_019454045.1 Zanthoxylum bungeanum
AAGGAAATTAGGAGATTTTGAGGTAATCTTCAATATTTTTATGTTTAGAAAGTTTGTTTCTTGTTCTTGAGTATCTAGAATAGTTTTAGGGTTTCTTCATTTCTTAAATTTTCGGGCTTTTTGATTTGGAGGATGGATTTGGAGGCTAGATGCATGTGTGAAGTTAGATTGAGTAGTATTAATGTAATATTAGTTCAATTTTGTCATTTGATGACTTGTTGCCATTCTAGAGTGTTATAACCACTCTTGTAACTCCTAAAATTATTCTTGAATTCTTCATTGGTGGTGGCTTTGATTGTTGTAAATATTAATATGATTAATGTTGAGAAAATTAGATTTAAAACATGAAAAATCATAATTTTTGCTTCCTGGTTGGACCTGAAAATTCTGGAAATTTGGTGATGAAAAATATGTTATTTAAATATATTGGATGTGTATTGGGCATTAGAATAATTTCCGGAAATTATTTCGGAATGAAAATATACGAAAACGGCGAAAAACGGCGTTATCGAGTGAGTTTCGAGCTTACCGGATGACAGTTGTCCAAACAGTGAATTGGTCGTTGTTTGGGCAGCCCATGAACTTCCTAAGTACTATTGGGGCTGACCTGGGCAGCCCTCATACGTATTGGTTGGTCGGTTCGGGTAAAAAACGCGTTTTATGCCATTTTACGGAAAAACTATTTCGTAAAAGTTTCACGATGTTTTCTAAATTATTTATATTGTTATTTGATAACAAATATAATATGTTTAAGTGAAATATGAATGAATTATTCATATGGATATTGAATAATTCATTCGGTAAGTTTAAAAATTTTAAAGTTACGATTTCGCCCGAACCGCGCTCTTCCGCTGCGCCTGACCCCAACATAATGCAACTTGAACGTATGGCCTCTGGAAGCTATAGTTCGAACATAATGACAAACGTTACACAAACGCAACTCGTTCTAATGGTATGACGAACGTAACACGAACGAAAGTTCTGATGTTGTCCAAACATACTCAAACACTTCAAACTCATTATAACTCGGTTTAACTTGATTTGTTATGAAATTTACTAACCCAATAGACCCAACACAAATCTATCGATGAACCTTCAGAAAAGAATTGAAGTTCAATGCAATCATAAGAAATTAATTGAAAATTTTAAATCATATTTGTTATCCTCGGCTTCTTTTCCTATGATAACCCTTTTGTTTCTTTTTCAGGTGCTGCAATTTTAACCTTTCAAAGTGGAGAGGGACTTGAATGCAAAAACGGCATTTTTTGGAGACCAATTATTATCAAGGTAATATACCTGGAATTAAATGGACTAATGAAATTCCATTTAGAACTGAATTTATTGAACAAGTGGAAACGTCTTATCTGCCACACTGATTATATTGGAGCATGTCATTCTCCACTACAGGCTGATTGGTTTATCACGTGGCCGTCAAAGTTTTGAAGGGGCAAGTCTTTTTATGTTGTTACACAGACGATGAACTTGGCTTGTTTGTTTCTGCAGAAAGCTAAGACAAGCTAAAAAAGAAATGAGTCCATGATTGTGAAATATTTTAATTTATGGACCCAAGTCAGCAGAATTTCATTTAAAAGTTGATTTTCATGACTTGAAGCAACAAACAATTATCATTGGCTTTTCTAAAAGATGAAATCTTTCAAAGGAAATTCGCAAAATTAGTCATAAAAACTTTATCAATTGTCAAAATGAGCAACAAAATTTGGGTTTTGTCAAAATGACCATTTTCTCTGAAATAGACTTCGGAGAATCCAAATTATCTGAAGTCTACACCGAACTTATTTATTTATTTAAAACTTCGGATTACTTTTTTTTTGTAATTTTTTTTTATAATATTTCCTTTATATAATATTAATAAAAAATTTTTATTTATTTATGGACTAATTTTTCTAAATTCCCATTTTTTCCTTTTGGGAATTTATATATATATATCGGTTAATCATACAACAAAACAGTTAATTATACATCAAAATGAAAAAATTACATATCAAAATCAATGTTAGCCAATACATCATCAGGCCTTGCATCTCTCTCAGCTGACATCTTCCTCATAAGCTCTAACGCCTCATGTAATGACCGCTCTATTCATTTCTCCCAATCCTGAAATTCTTTTTGCCGATCCTCCATCCTCTTCTGCTGATCTTCCATCCTCGTTTGTCCCTCATCTATCTCAAATAAGCAATCACGTAACAAAGTGACTAATGGATCACTTGGAGGATGAGAAGCGTGAGATGGGCCAGCGCGAGATGTACTAGCGCCATCAGAGCCTTCTTGTGGATCATCAGCAACAGGATCAACCTGTGACAGCTAATTTTGCGTAGCATGATAACCTACCAAACAAATAAATAAAAAAAAAATTAAATACTCGAATCACCACCAATTTTTATCATAAATTATATATATCATTTTTCAATACATATTGTGAAAATATCGACTGCTTCTATACAATAGAGGCTCATTCGTCCCAAGAATCCTTAGTTAATGACAATCGGATGCTCAAAGAAGACCAGCTCATCATCCAAATTCAGTTGAAAAAACTGCATGAGCCGGGTGATGACCATGCCATGAGGAATGTTCGTCTTACTATGAGCATAAACTTGAAATCAATGACCTATAATAAGAGCTTTTATGCCCACCTTATGGCCCTGCAAGGAAAAATATATTTTTAGGATTTGTCTATAATACAAAATATAAAAATAAATTAATATATATAATATAAAAGATGACATGTAGTATGCAGTCTAGCAAAACAATGTCTAAAATATTGACCTCATCCTGGTGACCAATACACGACACAATGATCAATTGAATGATATGCTCTATAGGGAGAATGTCTAGTTTGATGTGCCTCCGCCTCAAAGTGTGCAATCGGCCATCATAAAACGAGGCGTGCTCACTCTCCATAAGCCTCGGTCCTAGTACTCTGCCCATGACAGCTCTCTGATCAAGCCATGCTTTGTACCGCCAACCATCATGGGGCCCAAAATGCATACCCTCCACAACCGGACACCCCAATACCTCTCATATCAAATCAGAGGTAATATCCAATCTCCTCCCAAACAAACAAGTAGAAAACTGAAAAAGGATGGTTCTAAATCGTTTCCGGATCAATGTTATTGATGAACATTCGACATAATCGAGCATACACCGGGGCATCTAAAGTATACAGGCTATCTTATCCCATCTCGCGCAGTAAATCGATATGTCTATATCCTGTTATATCTTCTCTATCTACTGTATATACCTCAATAATAGGTCTTGCAATCCAAACATTATGGTTTCGATTGAAATACTCATTGTCTGGGAAGTAATAAGGAACAACACCAGCCATAACTTCGGAGACAAGTTCCAATTTCGGTGAAAGTTCGAAGAAAAGTTCGGATTTCCTAAGTCTTGATGGATAATTCAGATATTTTTATCATATTATGTGAACACTTCGGAGATTTCGACCTTTATAATTTTAAAACTTCTGAGAATTACTTCGGATATCCGAAGTCATAACTTCAGATATATGAAGTTTTAAATAAAAAAAAAAGTTCGGTGTAAACTTCGGAGAATTTGGATTTTTTGAAGTCTACTTCGGAGAATTTGATCATTTTGGCAAAACCCAAAGACCGTGGTTTGTTTTGACAAATAACAATTTTTTGGCTAATTTTACGAATTTCCATCTTTTAACACTCAATCTCCTTTCCCATATCCCATCTTCTTTAATTATTGAAATATTGCACAAAATGGGTGTCTTTTCTCCGCATGTTTGTTTGTGGGAACACATGCACCATGCACCAAATATTGGAATAGACTGCCATGGCCTACTACGTTGCATTTTAGTATTTTTTTTTTCCCGGAATGCAATTGCAATCACTCTGGTATTTAAGCTTCAAGTGGGAACCAAAGGATTCAAAACCTTGTTCTCTGAAAACATAGATGGGAACATTTGTAGGGCACTTAGTACCTGGTTTGTCACTCATTTTCCTTGGCCTATGGCACACCATCAACACCATCAGAGCCTACTGTCTCAAAGGCTCTTCTCATTTTACAGTAAGGTTCTGGTACCCATACAATGGTCCTTTTTCAACACTTAAGCACTTGGAACTCATTTTCATCTTATCTTTCTCCCTTTTTTCAATTTTGATGCAAGTTTTAGACTTCCCTTTTCTTCACTTCGCTTTCAAGCTTGACAACTTTGAGCATGCAACCATGTTTGTCCATCTTTCCATATTTGCAGGTTTCACTCTCTGTGCTGACATAACTCATTCCTCTGAGATCCTATCAGGGGTTCCTGGAATCCTTGTAGCTTCTGTCTTTGGTCAAGAGCTTTTCCTAATTCATTTCCACTCAGCTGATCATGTTGGTCTTGAAGGCCATTACCACTGGCTCTTGCAGCTCATAGTGTTTGTCTCCCTAGTGGCAGCTCTATCAGCTACTAGTTTCCCAACCAGTTTTCTTCCAGCTCTTGTTCTTTCAATTTCAGTTGTGTTCCAAGGTTGTTGGTTTGTGAACATGGGGTTCATGCTCTGGTCTCCAAACTTTGTTCCATCAGGATGCACCATGCAGTTGGCAGAGGCCAACAGTAGTGACATGCATGGAGCAGTCACTTGTGGGTCTCTTGAGGCATTTTTTAGAGCAAGGGCACTAGCTAACTTGCAATTCAGTTGGATTCTCTCTGGGATAATGATATTCACAGGATCAATTTGCCTGATATTAGCTAAAAAATATAGCCCAAGAAGCAAGTCAAATGAGTATGAGCAACTTCACAGAAGAGTCGCAGATCCCCCTGTAGCAATTAGTCTGTACCAACTAGCTCATCCTTGAGATCATGTAGTATGTCAAACAGGAAAAATTCCAGTCTACTTAAGGCTGTTGGACCTCTTGAAAAATTCCATCAATAATAAGTTGATTGTATTCAATAACCTCACACTTCTTGTAGATTACATGCTCTTATACTGCTAGTTCCTTGTCAATTATTTATGTTTATCATGCTTTTTGGTAAAGAATGGTACTTACTCAAAGCTTGAGATAATATGCGGTTATGCTTGCAGTACCAAATTGATGACACTAGGAACTTGGTTGCTCTCCAATTTGAGCACAAACATCTCCAGATTGTCTTAAGCTACAGTGTTAGAAGATTGTAAAGTGAGTTGTTTATTATCAGTGATTAGCATAATGATTATTACCCTTGCTATATTCTTTTGATGGTATATAAATTGTCAAAAAGAGTCTAGCTTTTACAGGCAAGTGTTTATTTATCAATACAAATTACGAAAAGCAGTTAACAGACATCACAACTATAACACACCAGTATATATATAAGTTCTTCATGCTGACATTTTAATTGAGAATGCCTTTAGAAACGGAGACAGTCACTAGATAGGGTGATTACCAAAAGAGCATGTAGAGACATAAACTATTATCATCTTGAATTTTTAGCACTCAAATAGCATGGAAGGCAATCTTGGGGTAAGGGTAACCACCAGTGGTGATGCTTTAGGGTCAGTTATCCCAGAGCTTTCCCTCATTTCAACTAATGTTTCTGTGATTGTCCCTAACTTGAATGCATGAATCAGCCATGCGAATGAGATCCCTGGACATTTCCTTCTACCATACCCAAGTGGTAAATATTCAAAATCCTGACCCCTAACATCCAAATTGGCATTATCATTTAGGAATCTCTCAGGTGTGAATTCTGAAGGGTTTGCCCAAATACTGGGGTCACGATGCATCTTCCACAAGTTAACTATAAGCCGCGTGCCTGCTGGAATGTGGAAGCCAGCAATGGTGCAATCCTCCAGGGCCTCACGTGGAGCTGAAACTGGTAGCGCAGTGTATAATTTCAATGTTTCTTTGACAATTGCTTGCAAGTATGCCAGATTCTTTATATCAGACTCCTCAACTTGCCGATGCATTCCAACGTGGATGTTGAGCTCATCTTGTGCTTTTTTAAGCACATGATGGTCGTTTAATAGTAGAGAAATTGCCCATGTAATTGTGGTGTCATTGCCACCTGCGATTAGGCTCTTCAAATTGAACAAGAGTATAGAGATAGATGATCAATTACAGAGCTATTATTCCAGTAATCTGTAGTTACTGATAGGTGATGAGTGGTTGGATTTCATTGGCTTCCCTCTATCACTGTTTTAATTCAGGGTTTTCCATAAGTAACAAAAGCTTAACCATCATATTTTCAGCTATTTTTAGGAGAGATTAGACCATTGTAGATAGGTAATTCATTCCACTCGGATTATAAATTTATGTTACAGAATCCCAGGGACTTGCCAAGAAATTGGCCTTAATGACTCTATCGGCATCCTCAGTAGAATTCTTGCAATCGTCTACGACAGACAGCTTGATATCAATGAAGTCTTTCTCCTCCTCGTTGATGGTCCCGTTGAGCCTCTTATGACGATGCACTTGCACCAACTGTCCAAACACAATGTCCAACTCCTTATCTGTTTTCTTCATTTCACCTGTGTATCCCTTCACAATAACTAACCAAGTAAGAAATGGAATGTTATCCGAGGCCATGAATAGCCCTAATAGACACAAGGCCTTCTGAAAGCCCCTAGATTCCTGATCATCAGCATATGTGTCACTGCCATAATACCTTTTTCCAGCAACAATTCTCACTACAATGTTCATTGCTAAGTCCCCAAACCTTTCCTTCATCTCCACAGCAACAAGGCCTCCATTTTTGACACATTGTTCATATAGCACTTTGATGAAAACTCTGATTTCTGTGTCACGAACATGCTTGAACAACTCAAGTCGATGACTTGAGTGAAGTTCGACTGTGGCTGGTTTTCTAACTTCATGCCAATATGGCCCGTAAGGAGCAAAGCCGATCATGGCGTGGTCATAGCCCATGAGCTTCACAGCTAAGGATTTCAGACGTGTAGAGAAGAGCTTGTTCATTGGTGGTGAAACATTCTTTTGCCACTTCCCAGCTACTAATCACAAGTGGTCGATGAATTCCAAGGCAGATCAAGAAAGCTTTTCCATACTTATCAGACATTTGCCCAAGTGTTTGATCCTGCAAAGAGATGAAGGTCACCAACAATCAGAATTGTCCAAGCCTTATATTATTAGCTTAGGAACTACCCTCAGCGAATTCCTTCTGTGAATATAATGCTCATATGGTAACTGTTAATTGATTCCCATTTACTTCAATTATTGACCCTTGAATTCATCAAAGGGCTAACAATATCTTTACTTGATACATTTAAAGTCTTGGCCCTTGGAACCAATGTGTCTAGGTCAACAGCTTTTTCTTTTCATCTCCCTCAAATGAAGAATTTGAATGAAGGGCAGCTGAGATAGATCCCTTCATTCTATCAGAACAAAATGGAAACTATTCAAAATCTGAAGGGTGAATTCTGAAGGGTTTGCCCAAATGTTGGGGTCCCTATGCATCTTCCACAAGTTAGCTATAAGGCGTGTGCCTGCTGTAATGTCGAAGCCAGCATTGGTACTGTAATTTTCATGGCACCGTGGGACTTAAAGTTGGCAGTGCACTGCGGTGTATAGTCTCAATGACTGCGTCCATGTAAGTGTTTGATGTAGTAGCTGCAGCTGGTTTGATCCAAGGAAATACAGGCGACCATTAAAGGCCTTGCCCTTGCTAGTACTGGTGGCCTCCTGCCTCTTCTTTTGGCGCCGAGTATCTGTAGCCATATTGAGGCAGATAATAGCAACAAAAAGCGCACAGAAGGCTGTGATTTTCTTATTGAAGCTGAAGGGAGAATCCATTGGTTCATTATTATTTGGTTTTACTTCATTTCGTGGTAGCCTGCAGCAACTAACCAAAGATCCTATGGAAGAATTCAGAGTGCAAGTCAAAAGTTCTTCAATATATAAGTGCCAAAACTCCTGTCACCAGAATTCAAAGTGCATATGATGCAAGCAAACATTAAATGACCAAAACCTATATTCTGTTTTGTACTTTTGAATACTATGATTGTCAAGAAGCTAAATTTTATTGTCTTGTTAGCCATGCATTTCACTTGGAAGTTCCATGCAGCAATTCTTGTAATGACTTATTGCTGTATCATCTTGGAGTTGAAATATCTGCAGTAGGTAGAATCTGACAAGAACTTGCATTATGTATGTAGTCATTCTCTGCTTGTGCAGGCTAAAGATGATCTTGCAAAATGATTATTGAAACATGAATCATAACTCATAAGCGGCTGATCCATAAGCGTTCTGCTTTCATAATCAAGGGACGTTACTAAAAGCATTTTACAGACTATTATCGACAAATACAACACACCAGTACATAAGTTTAGTATTCAAATAGGATGGAATGCAGTCTTGGGGTAAGGGTAACCTCCAGTGGTGTTGCTTTAGGGACAGTCATCCCAGGGCTTTCACTCATATCAACTAATGTGTCTGCGACTGTCCCTAACTCGAACGCATGGAGCAGGTGTGCCAGTATCAAATGCAGAACTTGAAGAGCAAATGAGATCCCTGGACACTTCCTTCTACCAGATCCAAATGGTAAATATTCAAAATCCTGACCCCTAACATCCAAATTGGCATTCTCATTGAGGAATCTCTCAGGTATGAATTCTGAAGGGTTTTGCCAAATACTGGGGTCACGATGCATCTTCCACAAGTTAACTATAAGCCGTGTGCCTGCTGGGATGTGGAAGCCAGAAACGGTGCAACCCTCCATGGCCTCGCGTAGAGCTGAAAGTGGTAGCGGAGGGTGTAACCTCAATGTTTCTTTTACAATTGCTTGTAAGTATGCCAGATTCTTTATATCAGACTCCTCAACTTGACGATGCTTTCCAACATGGATGTTGAGCTCATCTTGTGCCTTTTTAAGCACATGGCGGTTGTTTAAAAGCAGAGAAATTGCCCATGTAATTGTGATCATTGTGGTGTCATTGCCACCTGAGATAAGGCTCTGCAAATTGAACAAGAGTACAGAGTGAGATGATCAATTAAAGTGCTATATATCAATCACTAGATGGTTCAGGCATCATATAATTTCTGATGGAAAAGGCACATCATTGTGAAATATCAATGACAGTATTTGAACTCTCATTCCTGAAGCATTAAATGTAGTTTATTTCACTCTAATAGCATAAAAATAAGTTGCAGAATCAAGCGACATACCAAGCAAGTGGCCTTAATGACAGTATTTGCATCTTCAGTTGAAGTCTTGCCATCATCCATGATAGACAGCATGACATCAATGAAGTCTTTCTCATCCTCATTGATCCTCGCGTTGAGCCTCTTATGACGATGCTCGTGCACCAAATTCTCAAAAACATTATCCAATTCCTTGGCTGTTCTCTTCATTTGACCTGTATGTCCCTTCACAGCATCTAACCATCCGAGAAATGGAATGTTATCTGAGGCCAAGAATAGCCCTAATCGATATAAGAAATCACTCAAGGCCTTCTGAAAGCGCCTTGATTCCTGATCATGACCATTTGTGTCACTACCATAATATCTTTTACCAGCAACCACTTTCACTATAACATTCATTGCTAAATCCACAAACCTTTGCTTCATCTCCACAGCAACAAGGCCTCCATTTTTTACACATAATCCATATAACTCTTTGATGAAAATTTTGGTTTCTGTGTCACGAACATGCTTGAGCATCTCAAGCCGATGATTTGAGAGAAGCTCAACGGTGGCTAGTTTTCTAACTTCGCGCCAATATGGTCCATAAGGAGCAAAGCCAATCATGGCATGATCATAACCCATGAGCTTCACAGCTAAGGATGCAGGACGTGCGGAGAAGGCCTTGTCATTGGTGGTGAAACATTCTTTTGCCACTTCCCAGCTACTAATCACAAGTGCTTGATGAACTCCAAGACGGATCAAGAAGGCTTTTCCATACTTATCAGCCATTTTCGCAAGTGTTTGATGTATCAGCTGGTTTGATCCTGCAAAGAGATGAAGGTGACCAACAAAAGGCCATGCCCCTTCCGGTTCTGGAGGCCTCCTGCCTCTTTCTTTGTTCCTTCTGGCAGTGATTCTCGCAACATAGAGGAAAATAATAGACAAAAGAAGAGCACATAAGGCTATGATTTCTTGAAGCTGAAGGGAGAATCCCATGGCTTTTCAGTATTAGATAAACTAACTACATTAGTGGTGAAGATTCTTTGTACATATATATGTATCTGCAGTTTTTGTATTGGACTAGACATATGAACAGTTGCAGAGTGAGATAAGGCTCGGATATTCCACAAAAGCAGATGCCATTGATTTATTTCCACCTAAAAAATTGGTAAAATGTTGAGACTTCTTGTCAAATCTGCCAATAAGTAAGGACAACAATTAGTGCACGGAATGTGGGCCATCTCATGAATTCTTAAGGTTGGGAGCCCGCAGCATAATCTCCTTATACGTCTCAAAGATCTAGAACCTCCTTGTATTTCTCAGATCGATATGCTAAAGTCTCCTTTTATTTCACACATAGATATGTTCTTGCGTTCTCCAAAGGACACACACGACTCTCCATAACCTTGAAGGTCCAAATTGACTACGCCCTTTTGTATATCTTTCCGATAATATAGATCAGTTCTATCATATCTTTCCAATAGTACAAATCAGCTCTATCACCTTAATAGTATACCTTAGTTCTACTTTAGGGACCGAAAATAAGATCAAAATAAGGTACTGGAGTAGAGGTTTGCCTGGTGTAATAAGACAGTACCCGCTCACCAATGGCAAACATACTTCATCTGATATACCTTAAGTCTAATCATGTTCTGATGTGTAAGATCCCATGAAAGGTGATCGGTGAAATCACACACGTAACACAAGCGCACATATCGCTCAAGTAGTATAAAAATATCGATCCCACGAGGACTTAATTTCTACTATTGTTATTAATTATTGATACTATTTATTTACAGGTATCTGATTAAAGGGAGAAGGGAATAATTGCTTTATTGATTGGTTGAATGTGGATTTGCTAAATAAATAAATAAATAAAAACACGAAAGAAAATATTAAGGAAAATAAACAAAAGACACAAATATTTAGGTTGTGATTCTACACAATATTATTCTAATGATGAATTGATTATCTTATATATGTGTAATAAATCAGTCTGCTAACCTGTAACACAAAGATATGCAAAAACCTCTTCCGATGGTCAGATGCAAACACCCAGTATAACCCAATTAATCATATGTCTATGTTAATCAAGTTACCTGAATTCATTAAGTTCAAGTTCCAATTGTGGCTACCCCTCCCGACATGTATATGTCTATTATGGGAGGAAGTCTACCTAAGGGTCACCATGCCCCAAGGTGAGATCGTGAGTTATTGAATTTAAGGCTGAAACCTAAAATCCATTTTCCAAGTTCATTTTAAGTTTACCACATCAATCTTATTAATGGCCAGTTAACAAGAAACATTAAGCTTAAGATTCAATAAACAAACCAAAGCATTACCCATAATAATCAAATCAATTATTAAACTCTTGAATATTGTGCTTCATCACTTCCCTAGAATAAAAATAAAATGCTGGGGTTAGGGGATCCACCTTTAATATTTCAAATGGAGAAATCTCACTTTATTATATTATAGAAATTATCAGTATTACCCAATTAAGTCAAACCATCCATAAATGCGGTGTTATTATTTTTCCATAAACCAGCCATATAGGCAGTAATCATCTGTCACCTAAAGACCGACCATATAGACGGTGTCACATTATGTCAAATAAATAAAACCAGTCATTAAGGCGGTATTAACTTCAATCCATATTATTAAATTAAAATTTTCATATTATAAATTAAGTGAGATTAATCTACCTTATCATATTAAAGGTTTCACCCTTCTCGAAGCGGAAATTAACTACTAAACATAAAATAAAGTAAAAACACAAACTATTATTACTACTAAAAATAAAAATAAAAATACATTACAAAATTAAAAAAATAAAACACACAAGGTACCATCCTTAATTCTTATTCAAGAAACCAAGGAAAGTATGAAATTTACAAATGAATTTGCTTGGTATTTAAAGGCAAAATTTTACCTCCACCAGTTTCTCCACAAATTTCTCCACTAATTTCTCCACCAAACATGCCACCAAACATGGCACTAAATCCTCCACCAAACATGTAAGGAAGTTTGACAATTGCCATTTTTTTATTTTATTTTATTTTATTTTTGTTTTGAAAATGACTATAATAATTACACATAACATATTTCCGGATGTTTATCAATTTCAGTCATGAAAACTTCAGAATTCGAAATTATTATGAACATCAAATTGTAAATCTTTGAGTCTTCTTTAATCTGGAACTTGAATCACCTTAATTCGATATCGGAGTATAAAGTTATGGCCAAAATATGAAAATTACGTAAAGTTGAAATTTCTGAAGTTGTACTTCATTAGAACGCCATTTCAAGTTTCCAACCTCTAAAATCCAAATGTCAAGTCCAATTTTTTCCCTTATTTGTTCCATATTTCGTCCTGATTGATTCCATTGACTCTCGACTTTATTTTATTTGCAAAATAAACTAAAACACATCAAAACGTTCATAAAACTCGAGAAACTATACAAAATATTATGTCAAATGAGCATTAAATATTGATATATTTTCCACTCATCAAAGGACGAGCTTAAAGAATACTTTTGATCAAACAGAAGAAGTAAGAGAGCTATGAAGCATATTAGAATTTTGACTTTCAAGAAGAGAGAAAATTTTAGTTGACACTCATGTATTTCAAACTTTAGGATTTTATTCAAACTGGTTGTCCAAAATGGTCGTGCTTACAAATGAAAAACCATCCTCCTTATATAGGCTGGATGAGGAAACACAAAGTATCTTGGTAACATGACCCCTACCAAAGATTAACTACAACCACACAAGTAGAAAACTTTAAGATATGTAAAGGTAAAAGTAAAAGCAAAAGCAAAGATGTTAAAGCAAAAGCTGACAACTAACAAAAGCTAAACCAAACTTGTCGATAATAATATATAAAACAACAAAACACACTTAATAATTAAAGTAGCTGATGAGTGGTAAATGTATCACTATTTTCCACTCATTTGATATAATATTTTGTATAGATTCTTGAGTTTTATGAATATTTTGATGTGTTTTGTGTTATTTTGTAGATAAATAAAGTTTCAGGATATTCTGGAGGTGATCCGGGGCCAAAACAATGAAAAAACGGACAAAAGGGAAAAATGGTCATTTGGTGCGTAGCGACGAGCTCCACGCGTCGCGACGCCTAACGTGCACCAGTCTTTGCTAATGTGCGCCACTTTATGCTAAAATGCGACGTGTCACGTGTCACAATCTGAGAAGTTTGCTAACGTACGCTTGCCACGTGTCAACATCTAAACAAATATGCTAACGTGCGCCGTGTCACGTGTCATCATCCTATAGTGTCGACAATCACCATCGCCACTTGTCGTCTACGTGTCAGCCACGTGGCGTCCACATCAGTCACATGCCGAGTCAGCTTGCCACGTGTAAGCCACATCATCATCAGCTAATCATAGCATGCCACGTGTCATAATCCTATGTTGCCGACAATCCACATCGCCATGTGTCGCCACGTCATTGCCACATCATCGCCACGTCAGCACAATCATTCAGTTCCCATATGCTAGGACACGTGTCAGCCGATCCGGAAGACGCGTCGTATTTGTCGCCGAAAAACGCGGCGCGACGCACGAAGCGCGTCGACCCCTATAAATTCAGCTCGAAATTTCATTTTCAGATGTACCTTCCTCTCAGTAAATCCTTGAGTAAATAAGGAGTTTGTATCTAGTTTAGTTTAATTTCAGTTTTGTAATTAATTTTAGTTACTTTTTGTAATAGTAATTTACTTTCTTTACTTTTTCAGTTTTTACTATTCAGCAATGAGGAGGTAACTTCCCCTGCTAGGGTGAAAGGTAAAGCTTTTATTATCGCTATTTAGATTAATTTCCCTTAATTATAATATATAAACTATTTAAAATTTGACTTAATGAAGATACCGCTATATTGGCCGGTTGGTAATTGATATTAAATTGGTTTTAACCTGACTAAGCAAGGATACCGCTATATTGGTCGGTTGGTAATTAAATATTAATTTGACTTAATCAGGTTACCGCCTATATGGCTGGTTGGTAATATCACACAAGTTAATATACTATATTAATGGATATATCTAAAATAGTAGTAATAAAAGTGGATATTCTAGCCCTAACATTTTCTTTTATTGTAATTTTCTTTATTTACTTTCTAGCATTTTACTTTATGTCTTTTATTTTATTTAAGTTTTTACTAGTTGTAAATATGTGTCGTAGCTAAGCCCATTATCTGGGGTTGTATGAATTCCAATATCACCGGTTTACAATGGGTTATTTTATAGTTTGGCTAATTTAAAGGTTTATTTATTAAGTCTTAAGCTTAATGTGTCTTGTTAATTGGCCACTAATAAGATTGATCTGGTAAATCTAAAATAAACTTGACAAAGGAATTTTAGGTTTCAGCCTTAGACTTAATAGCCCACGATCTTCCTTGAGGATAGATAACCCTTTAATAGATTTCCTTACAGGATAAACATATACTTGTCGGGCGGGGGTAACCACAATTGGAACTTAATCTTAATAAATCCAGATAATTTGGTTGACATAGACATATGGCTCAATTGGTTATACTGGGTATTTGCATCTGACCATCGACAGAGGCTTTTGCATAATTTCGTGTTCCAGGTTAGTAAACCGATATATTACACAAACATGAAATAACCACTTCATCTTTAATTAGATATTGGAATCACAACCCTGAATAGTTTTCTTAATATTGAATTTCACTTAATTTACTTTCGCGGAATTTTATTTACTTGTTTTTTTTTTAAGTTTAAAGTCACCACCCAGTCAATCAATCAATCTGTTAGATACTAATAATCATTTGGCCTCATAAAATTAATAGCTTAGGTTTTAAGTCCTCGTGGGATCAATACTTTTTATACTACTTGAACGATTCGTGCACTTATGTTATACGCGTGTGATTACGCACCGGTCAGTAGCACGTGAATAAGGCTGGATCTTTACTTGTTGTGGTTTGGTGACATGTTGTAATTCTCATATTCTGAATCATCAGAGGTAATAGAGTATCCATATACACACTTAAACCACGCCTCATTTTCTGAAGAAATTGGCTCAAATGGAGCTGGAGAATTTTCAACTTCGAAATCAACATGAGGGTTATGTGAATCTTGGAATAGAGTATTGATAGAATATAGCTCTTCCTTTTATGACCATGCCTAGAGAATGATCCTTACTATTGCTTGGAACAATAATTACCTAATGTATGGGACCAAAAGAGGTGCTATAGATGGATGTCACGTTAGGCTGGAAATTATTAAGAACTGCAAGATGATTGGCAAGCTCAGTGATCAAGCTGTTGTTTTGCTACAGAAACATTGAATCAAGAATGCTTCTCCATTAATGTGACTGGTTTTGGTTCTAAAATAACTTAGTTTCTGGATGTTGGAAATAAAACATGGGCGTGATCTAGATGGTAGTAACATTTGATGATATATTGAGAGTTTGAGACCAAAGGTTTTCTCTTTCCATAGTCTTATGGATTTCATCTCTCCATCTGGAAGTGGATTGAACCATTCTAAAAATGTCCAATCCAGGGAAGTCTTGTATCTATTGTTATGGAGATGTTTGAACATGGACCAAACATGGAAGACAAATATCCCACTATATAGCACAGTGAGACACCACATGTACCATAGCTCATCAGAGGTCATATTCATGGAGGAATAAAGGTAAAAACATATGATGAAAGGGTAGTCTAGGTAGAACTTTGAGAAAAAAAAGGGTATTTTTTGAGATATTGGATTTTTGACTTGAAGTGGAACATATGGTTCTTGGCGTAAACCTTAGAAACAGAAAATTTTGGTTGGCTGGCCATGGAAATAAAATGAATGGAATTTATGGTAGTGACAAGGTGAAGTCTGGGATGAGATTATGGTCCCATTTTATATGACGAACGGTGAAGTCATATTTATAGAATCATTCTTTTGGTCTCAATAGATGTTTATCTGGAAGTGCCTTGTTCTAGAAATCGAACATCTTTGTAAAAGATGAGTTGTCCATTCTGACAAGAAATTGTGGCCAATGAGGTGGAATTCAATTTTTTTATTCTATATTTGACATCAAGAGATTCTTTGTAGGTTGTATGGTAGTATTTTTCTGAATATTTGAACTAGCCGCTACTATTACCACATAAGAATTCTTTATCACAAAATATTTTTATTAGCACTGTACCCCAATAGTCTTCACTGGCATTTTTCTGCAAAATTCTTTTTCCTTTACTGGGAATCTTTAAAGGTGGAGGATCTTACGTGATCTCTTTCAGATTTCTAACAACTGTGTATTGGCAGGACCCCAATGTGGGGCTCTTTTCTTTGAGAGTCTGTACAGCTAGCTAGTGTCTTTGGACACATGTGGCAGAAACATCTCGAGATAATTGACTATCTTAAGAAATTATTATATCTTCTTTTTGGACAAGTGTTCATCAGGAAACCGTAGAAATTCTTGGGTAATGTGTGAGCTTGCTAGTTTTCAATCATGAAAATGCATCCCGTGGAAGTCAATATTAGACTGACCAATATGATTTTCTTTTCTGAAAGCATAATCTCATGGGCTTGGACTATGGACTCAAACTGCTCAAGTAACTGGTAATAAGCTTTTGAATCTTTTGAGAACAGTAAGATGTCATCAATGTATATAAGAGCACTGTGCAGGATGGACTCAAGTATACGGGTCATGGCCATTTGAAATATAGATGGGGTTGCTTTGAGACCAAAAGACATAACAGTCTATTGATAATGGGCATTTGGAATGCAGAAGGTTGTCTTATATCGATCTGTTGGATGAATACCAAGATGCCAAAAAGCGGCTTTAAGGTCGAACTTGGAGAAAATGTGGGTATCAACAAGGTGGAAAAAAAAAGAGTTGATCTTTGGAAGAAAGAACTTATCATCTTGAATGAAATGGTTAAGAGGCTAATAGTCAATGACTAGTCTTTTCTTTTCTCTAATAATCTCAGATCGTTTTTCCACATAAAATGCTTGACCCGCCGAACAGGACATTGTAGGCTCAATCAAACCTTGTTCGATAGCTGACTACTGAAATTTCCTACAAGCGCACAACAAACATAATTTTTATACCCAAGAGGGGGTGAATTGGGTAATGGTCTAAATATGCAGAAATAAAAATTCTTGCTAATTTTACGCCATTAATTCAGTAGCTTTACCAATTAAGCTTATGTCAATTTTCTCAATCACAATATATCGCCTAATTATAAGTTTCTAATGAATATGCAAATATGAAAATAAACTTGCGATAATTAAAAGAGTTTTTATTAGTTGAATTATTAAATTAACCACACTCAAGGTTTGCTGTATTGATTTTAACTATCTAAAAACTTTATATCAAGCAATAAACTTTTAACATTTTATTAAGTATATATAATGTAAAAAATCAAATTCTTGAACCAAACTCAATTTTTCTATTTGCCAGTCTGGTTTGGAGATCCAAAACAATGAAGTTCTACATCAATGAAGAAAATGGTAAACATACAAACTTGATATAAAAGAACACATTTAAAAAAAACAGCAGCTAAATTTTTAGCAATTCTCACTCAGCTTCCTCAAAAGAAGCTTCAATTCGAAGAAGAACAAATCCAACAGCAACTCCAACAAGAACAAGGCCATTCATGATTGCTGCAATCATGAAAATCTCACTTGCTGCATTGCATGTACAAGTAAGCACACCCCCACCACCTTGACCTCTGCCTTTTCCTGGAGTTCTGAGTGAGCTGACAATCTTTGCAAAGCACTGCTCAGTGGAGACTGGCATGCCTAGTAACGTGACACCGTTTTGTGCTTTCAGCCCACCATATGAGTTGAGTCCTGTTATGTAATTCACATTCATGCTTCTTCTCCTCCTGCCAGTAGCAGCAGCAGCAGTGGCAGCAATGAATGTTGCTGGAGAAAGTGTAGCTGAGGCTGTTGCCATTTTTTATCTGCACCCACAGCCTAAAATGATCAAATAAACATAAAAGGAATGTAAGAGGTATTAGATTTGTAAGTTGTACTTTACATGTGCTAGAGAAGTTTAGTTGAGTTACCTGTTTGATGTTTTGATGTCGTTTTGTATGTGGGTGAGTTACAGAGATAATGAGAGGCAATGGAAAAATGATAAAATTGTATGTGAGGGACAGGATAAGGTGGAGAGATGATGGTTGGTTGACAAGATGATTAGATGAATGTGAAACTTTAAATATTGGCCAAGAAAAATGAGACACTGAACCTGTCAATAAAGACTGCCACTAGTTTGAACCATCATATTTTACCATCTTGAGGTCTCATATAGTGGTGAGCAAGTCAGGACCATTGGAATTGATCATTGTTCGTAGAATTTATTTCTCAAATCAGCACCAAACATTTGTTAAGAGGTATGCATGATAGGAAGGTGTTTCTTTCCTAGCTTTCTTTTGAAATGATGAATAAATATCGAGGAAAATTCCCAAAACAGCAGATAGCATAAAATAAGGGCATGCCACAGTAAGTCAGTAATCAGTAAAGGCATTTGAAAAGCAGAAAATATGCAAGGCCACATGGGAAAGAGGAAGTGTTGCATAATCAAAAATGATAAACTTACTTACATTTTTACTTAATTTTATCACAACTCTCTCACTGTAACTATAGTGAATTACTGTAGTTCACTATAGCTACATTCAGAGAGTTGGGATAAAATTCGGGAAAAGTGTGAGTAGGTATATCATTGCCTGTTGCATAATTATTGTGACAGTATTACAATACGACAAATAAGTTTGCTTTGCTAACACATACAGTATTTGCTGCACCTGCAAGTGTCTCCTCATATCCCGAACTTGGAAATTTGAAATACCACTGTTTACAAGAAAAATTATGCAACTAGATTGCAAACATAAAAGAAGTTTGTTGAGGGGTGATTTTCGTCTCAGGGGCAGTTTCGAGATAACTCACCCGAGACAATCCTCCTTCAACCTTGAATTTGTTTGGTTATGGGGAGACCAAAGACAAATTTGGCAAAAGACAAGATACACACAAGAAATTGAAAAGAAAATATTTAACGTGGTTCGGCGGAACTTATCCAGCCTACGTCCACGGTCACAAAGTGGGGTGTGGGGTTTATTTTATTACCAAACCGAGCTCGGCCGACCTGTTTTAGTGAGGGTCTAAAGAAACCGAGCAGGTTGTTCTCCTTTAATATTTCTTACAAATGGCTCTCAAATGAGAATTTTTGTAACCTTTACAAATGTGATCGACCTTCACTTATATACTAATGGATATTCAACACTGTTTCCATATCTTTGTGACGTCAGCCCTGCAGGTCTGCGGATTTCCGGTGATTCGACAGGTTCTCTTCCCCAATCTGCCATTGCCGAAAGTAAAACCTACCCTCTAATTTCCTGTCACATCATGCCGTAAAAGTACATTGTCAGACCTTTTCATTAATGATGACAGCCTATGGAATTTCGAATGTGAGTTTTGGAGGGAAAATCTAACTACTCTGATCCCACGTCGGTCTTCCAGAGGTCGGTCAGACAACGAGCTGAACTGCCTCAACCATTCTCGACCTGACCTAAAATACCCGATCCTGGGAGAAGGTAGTAGAAATGAACCGAGCTACCGGACTATTGTGGTCGCTCTCAGCTCTGATGTTGTCGGCCTTTAAGAACTGAATCATGAAGTGTCCTCTGGTCGGTCAAATCTGGGAGACTATGCCCGGACTCCACGTCGGGTTCAAGAACGACAACTGTCCTCTGACCCTCGGTCCTCTGGATGAGGAGAATTCCTTCTCTGCCCTTACCGAGCTACTCAGAAGCCTTAGCAATGTTTAGTCCTAATTCATTTGGCTTTGCTCTGTGAACCAACACCTCCAAGAATGTGCACCTTTATAGTATGTTGCTTTTTCCCGGTCTCTTTGAATTCACAGACACAGAGGTCTTCCTTTTTCAGTTGATTCATGCGGCAGAAAGCACTCCACCCTTAAATCCCTATTCGACCATCCTTCCAGATATATATCAAGCTTCCCATGACATGAGCGCCCTTGCTCATCTAGTATGGTAATATTTTTAGCCAATTCAAGTCCAAAATCCTTCAAGACGTGTGATGGAACATGTTGCAATGATGAACGGTAGAAACAGATTATAAGTTAGAACAATATTACAATTCACCGAGATACAAAAAATGAAACTGGGTTGAGTCGCGGATTAGGTCGCTCTCTTTAAGACGTTTCGCGGCTCTGCCCAGAATATTTGTGCTAGCAGTAATCAGCTATGACGTCCCCAAGATAAAACAGCCCAGATAATCACCGTTTCAATCTGTTAGCACTGAAACCTGATTGGAAAACTCACACCCACCACAAAAAACAATTGCTCGGTATCAAAAAATGTAAGAAAACAGTAGTCGAAATATTGCTTTGCTCTCGCAATTTTTTCTTTTTCTCTCTCTCGGCAATTTGTTCTTATTTCTCTCTCTGGTTCTCAACAATTTTTTTTCTTTTCTTTCTCTTTGCCCACTATTTTGTCTTTTTCTTATTTGCTTTCTTCTCTGTTCACTTTTTTTGCATGAGTACATAATATATATATATAGTTTCGAAACCATGGCAAAGAGCACTATTGCCATAGACGTTACAAATAGTTTAATATAAGAAACGTTTGAAAACTAAATGGCTTAGCTGTTAGAAATAATATTTTAATTGTTAGATTTAATGAGGAAACCGTTTTTTATTTAATTTTATATACCTTGCAAAGAAAACAGCTATAACATTTAAATGAGCAACGTTAATAAAATTCAATGGAAAACTGATATTTTAAAAAATTCATAAAACTAATAATCCTCATTAAAATTCATATGTTACAACCATCTTAATTTCAAAACATGTAACTCCCTTTTTATTTAAATTCATATTTATAACAATCCCCCACTAGAATTTTCATAAAACATTTTCATCGAGCAATACAATATAAGGTTTTGCATAAATAATGGTGTCTATCGACTTGAACATTTACATAGTGTTGACGATTCAGATTATACTAGAGTAACTCATAGTTTTGAACTCTATCTCTGACAACGTTACACACACAAATCTTTTAGGGTGTAGTAAAAAAAGCCCGTGCGTTACGGTCGTGCACGTATATCCCAGTTTAGTGAATGCTCTAGATACTTTTGCCAAAAGTTTCATAAGAAGCGGCTTCACTTCTACATTCACATAGGTATGTCTATCATGAGTACTCATGTAGTTAGGTACTCCACTCTATATAGAGTATAAAACACATTAAGAATTAAATAACGCATCCTCACATCGCTTCAGGATATCATGCTCTCAAAATGGAACTCGTCGATTATTAGCATGATTCAACTCTCATTACTTTATGACTTGTTATTACCCATTGAACCTATTTCTTGGGATCTCCAATCTATAGGTAAGGTTACCATCACAAGTAATCTAATTATTTAATGGTAATAGTCTCATTCTATCAGAAGTATTGAATATCTTCTCTCTTGCTAAACCTTTCGTCAAAGGATCAGCCAAGTTATCATCAGTCCGTACATGATCCACTCTTACAGCTCCAGTAGAGAGATATTCTCTAACTGTGCTGTGTTTACAACATATTTGTCGTCTCTTATCGTTATAATAACGGTTCTGAATCTTTGCAATAGCTGCGGTACTATCACAATGGATCAATACAGCTGATATCGATCTCTCCCATAAAGGGGTATCTGGTAGCAAGCTTATCAACCAAGATGCTTCTTCACTAGCAGATGTCAGTGCAATCATCTTAGACTCTATAGTGGATTGAGCTAATATGGTCTGTTTCTTGGATTTCCATGAGGCAACTCCACCAGCTATGCTGAAAATATATCCACTAGTATCCTTGGAATCATCTCAAAAGGGTATTCCAATCAGCATCATTATATCCTTCAAGGACAACGGGAAACCTCTGATAGTGTAATCCTAGGTTCATGGTCCTTTTCAGGTACCTCATAACCCTCTAAATATCATGTCAATGCTCCATACTAGGTCTACTAGTAAATCTCCATAATAACCATACGACATAAGCAATGTCAGGTCTAGTGCAATCAGTAGCATAACGAATACTACCAATGATGCTCGCATACTCAGTTTGTCTAACACCGTCACTGGTGTTCTTGAACAACTTTACACTAGGATTATAAGGTGTACTAGCAGCTTTACAGTCAAAGTAATTATACTTCATCAAGATTTTCTCAATGTAATGTGATTGATCTAAAGTAATTCCATTTTCTGACCTAGTAATTTTAATACCTAAAATTACACTTGCTTCGCCTAAGTCTTTCAAATCAAAATTAGCACAAAGCATAGATGACCGGTGTTGTCACACGCGTATAACGCAAGCGCACATATCATTCAAGTAGTATAAAAAGTATCGATCCCACGAGGACTTAATACCTAAGCTATTAATTTATGAAGTCAAATGATTACAAGTATCTAACGGATTGATTGTTTGATTTGATGATGACTTAAACTTAAACTAGTAAATAAAATGGCGCGGAAGTAGGTTGAGGAAAATTCAAATTTATAAAACTATCTAGGGTTGTGAATCTTTCCAATATCTTTTTAAAGATGAAGTGGTTATCATATGGTTGTGTAATATATTGGTTTACTAACCTGGAACACGAAATTATGCAAAAGCCTTTTGTCGATGGTCGGATGCAAATACTCAGTGTAACCCAATTAATCATATGTCTATGTCAACCAAGTTACCTGAATTCATTAAGATTAAGTTCCAATTGTGGTTACCCCGCCCTACAGGTATATGTCTACCCTGTAAGGAAATCTATTAAAGGATTATCTATCCTCAAGGAAGATCGTGGGCTATTAAGTCTAAGGCTGAAATCTAAAATTCCTTCGTCAAGTTTATTTTAAGTTTACCAGATCAATCTTATTAGTGGCCAGTTAACAAGACGCATTAAGCTTAAGACTTAATAAGTAAACCTCTATATTACCCAAATTATAAAATAACCCCTTATAACCCGGGTGATATTGGAATTCATCACAACCCCAGATAACAGACTTAGCTACAACACATATTTATGACTAGTAAAAACTTAAATAAAATAAAAGACATAAAGTAAATACTGAAAATTTGAAAGGAAAAGTACAATAAAAGAAAATGTTGGGGTTAGAATATCCACTTCTATTACTACTATTTTAGATATCTCCCTTAATATAATATATTAACTTTGCGTGATATTACCAACCAGCCATATATGCAGTATTTTAATTAAGTCAAATTAATAATTAATTACCAACCGACCAACCAGGCGGGGTATCCATGTTTGTTTAGTCAGGTTAAAACCAATTTATAAATAATTACCAACCGACCAATATAACGGTATCATCATTAAGTCAGGTTTTAAATAGTTATTATATTATAATTAAGGGAGATTAATCTAAATAGCAATAATAAAAGCTTTACCTTTTTCCTAGCAGGGGGAGTTACCTCTTCATTACTGAAAAGTAAAAACTGAAAAAGAAAAAGTAAAGAAAAGAAATTATTATACGTAAAAGTAAATAAATTAATTACAGAACTAAAATTAAACAAACAAGATACAATCTTCTTAGTATTCTTAAGAAAGAATTCAGAAGAGAGTATGGATCTGAAATGGAAATTTTGAGCTGAATTTATAGACATCAATAGGCCTTCCGCGTCGCAATGCGCAACCCTTGCGCTTCGCGATGCGTCGTGAATTGCGGCGATATTTGCGGATCGGCTGACACGTGTCCTGGTGGTGCGCTGGCAACTAAATGATTATACTGACGTGGCAATTACATGGTGATGACATGGCGATGGTGATTATCGACAGCGTGTGATGGTGACATGTGGCATAAGATGTTTGGCTGATGATGACGTGGCTGAGACGTGGTAAGCTCACTCGGCATGTGACTGATGTGGACACTGTTGGACAATTATGACCCATAGCATCACTATTTGTACAGAACATGGTGTTGTTGTAAAATTAACTATGTGACAAAGGAAATTGCTCTTTTATCATTTGTAATTGGATTACCAAGATACATAAATGATAAAAGTCCTTATGATTAGTTCCGGATTGAGATGATATGAGACAGTATCAATCCACGAAGGTTTAATCATTAAATATATATAGTCGTAGTATTATCGAGACTGGACATCGATAATGCGAAATAGACTAGTATTGCACTTGTGCGCGTTGTGGGAGCATGACGGCATAGTTCTCATATATTTGGGTATTGGATACTCATGCAATTATAATAGGAGGTTGTGTTTACCGATGGTACGGAAACAGCTTCGCTCTGGATAGACCCCTCGGAATTCCATTGGTAGTATGACTATGTGTCTAAGGAAGTCCGAATCAGTAGGTAGGTGTATTTGGTCTTAACCTAAGACTTACATCGCTAATACTTACGAAAATCAATATACTTTGGTTTTGGTCGTCCAGGGCTTTAACAGGTTCTGTGTACGCCTCTTCTGGGTATATTGAGAATCGTAGTGTATTAGGTGTGATGTCAAGATGGAAGTATCACTTCAGTCATATGGAGATGATGGTCACGTAGGATAAGGAATTGGTACTCTTGTATGCTGCAGCTACCGGGATAATATGACTAGGTCATATTTATCCGATCATAGAGACTACTTACCAGAGATCCGACATATGCTTCGTACGGGGCAGACACAATTCCAGCCCCAGGCCTTGCATGTGACATCTGATACTGGATCGCAATACGCAATACGCAATACTATGTATACTATGTCTGATATATATTATATATTCCTTTAAGAATATTTCTGGAGAATTGGAAGGCACGGTGCTTTGCTAGAATCCAACATGTCTTGTAAATCGGTAAAAACGTAGTACTAGGTACGTACGTGTTCGGATAGTCCGACGACCAGATTTACTGCCAACATATCCAGGGATCTCATGGGTCGCTTCCCGAAGATTCACCGATGACGTATGACTCGAACATAATTAATCTAGGATTATTATAAGAGAGAGAAAATTAATCTAGGATTAATTGCGGAGAGATTTTATCTGGGATAAAATACTATTTGAAGAGAGAGAACGATTAATTTGGAATTAATCGATAAAATAATATATTCGATATATTAAAAGAAATTAGATTTCGACGCGGAATTAAAATTAGATTTTAATTCGGGCGAACGAGTTAATTTAGAATTAATTCGAAGCGATGTGAATAGTAATTTTGCTATGCATAATTATTTAATTAAATTTGAATTTAATTACGTCGCAACAGAAAATTCGTTAATTCGGAATTAGCGAACCCGAACCCGGAATGTGTTAGCGGGCCCACTCGGATTTTGAATCAAGTGGGGCCCACTCTTGTCACATCACCTAGTCAACTTTATCAACTTTATGTTGATAGAAGTTGGTAGAATTTTTGGTTAACTTGTTTCTTACACAAGTGTCAAAATTGATGGACATTTACCAAATTTTTGTGTTTGGTATATCTTTTTATTTTTGGCAAGTCAAAAACAACTTAACACATTCACTTTTCTTCTCTCCATTCACGCCATTTTCTTTCTTTTTTTTCTTCCATTGCTGTGAGCAACATAAGAGAATAGATGAAAATTTGTTGCAAATTTTCAAGTGCTAGCACACTAAGGAGTCTTACAAATGTGATAGGGAAACCCATTCATGAACATGGAATCATCATTCTCAAAGGTTGGAGCTTGAAGAATAATACAAAGAGGAGCTTGGAGCACAAACAAGGGGCTTGGCCGAGAGTCTCAAGGAGCAGGAAATTTTTTGTGTTCATCGCATCGCAAATCCGATCAAAGTGAGTATTTCCGCTACTTTACTTTGTTGTATTCGCACATTTCATTGCTTAATTTGATCTTAGTTTGACCTAGAAAACCCAACAATGGTATCAAGGTGGTTATTAAGCATGAAATTGAATTTAGGGTAAAATTTGGGTAAAATTGATTTGATCATGATTTGATAAAATTGATTGATTGAGTATGCTTGAATGATGATAACTTAGAGTTATGCATGATCAATTTGATGAAAATTGAATTGGATTAATTTTTCCCCAAAAATTTGGCTTGGCAGAATACTAGGATGCCCTAAAGTCATGGTGATTTTTGTTTTTTTGAATCATTGGATTAGTTTAAAAGACATGGGATATATTGATTTATGATTTAATTGGATTGAAATCGAAATCGAACATAAAATCCCTAAATTACCGTGAACAAAGAAGCATGTTGGAATTGATTTTGCTTCAATTATGTTGGACATGAATTGATAATTAGAAAGCATGATTAATTAGTGTAATTGGTGTTTTGGAAATATTAATTTAACTAATTAATTATGGCTAATACACTTTGGTTGATTAAATTATGATATTTAGAATATTGGAATTTAATTAGTTGGGCTAATTTGGAATTGAGCTAATAAAGTTGTATTTGGGCTTATTGGGCTTGGTTGGGACAAGTTTGGTTTAGGTTAATTGGTTGGATCCAATTGGGCCTAAAACCATTTCCATAAAGTCCAAATATAATAAAATAGGCCTTTAAAATTTTAATTGGGCCTAATGGGCCTAAATTGATTTTTGGCAAAGGGTGATTCCTTATTGGGCTTTAGTTGCCAAAGTCCATGCCTTATAAATTAATTGAAAGCCCATTGGACTTTAATTAAATTGACATTGGATGTTAATTGGGCTTTGAGACCCGTTAGATTAGATTTAGAATCTAAGTCGCAAAGGCTCATTAATAAAGTGTAATTATTTAATTTGGAATTAAATAAAGAATTAGTATTGAATAGAAATTAAATTGGATTTAATATTGTAGTTTGATATAATTCAAGAATTCGTACTTTGAGTACTTATTCTTAAAACGAGTTGGACTCGCGCAAATCAAATCGTTGTTTGAACATTGGATGTTCATTAATTTCAGATTAATTAATTGGATTAGATTGATTGATAACATGCTTTGTGTGAATACATGGATGTGATGTATGAATAATCATATCGGATGGATATTAGATGGGTGAGGGCAATTTTGGAAATTATTGTAATAAATTAGAATTTATTAAATTGGACCTGCGTGTCCAGCCTATTACCTCTTGATTCTTTGTATTTCTCTTCTCACATATTCCCTTCAATGTAAATGAGGTTTCTTTAGAAGTGTTATGTAATTGGGTAGAAGTAAGATTTGTGCTAGCGGAAGAGAGGAAAGGGAGAGATTTGTTCTAGGAACAAAATATTTTAAATATCCATCAGCATATCATTATTAATTTATTTACCGCGCCTTATTATGCTTTTAGAATGCATGTTTAAGGGTGTATGATGAGACCTAATCAAAGATAATTAATTGGTTGCCAATTACGCGAAAAACCCTCAACAAATATTAAGCGTTTTTCCTTCCATTGAATGATTCATTCTCAAGATCCAAGATTGGCACTGGTTTGTTGGCCAAATTCAAGACCTTTGTCCATCGCGGATGTGTTTGAATCATGAAGGCTTTGTTCCATATCGCATGTCTTGTCCAAGTTGTGATTTGTTTGCCAAAGTCAAGATCACTTATTGTCCATTGACATCGATTACGAAGCTTTCCAAGGTCAATGGGTCCCGCTTAACTGGAATCATTAAGTTTGTTGTGCCAAAGCCAAAGCTTAGTTGATTCAGAGGAAAAAGGTTAGGAAATATATCAGATATATTGGCATATATTAGATATATGTTTCGGACTTGGATGTCCACCTACTGGATCTAGGAATTGGATGAGATCCAATTGATCTTAGAGATCTACCTAGTTAAGTTTCATACAACTTGTTGGCCAAAGTCAAGGTTGTGTGTTATTTAACGGGATCCTAGCCCACTAGGAAACAAGGTTTCCCGAGTACTCAACAGAGGGTTAGAGGCTCGCCGAAAAATAGTGGGAGGCAAGTATTAAATTTGCAATTTCGTTTAGATACTTGCCAATACGCGCTCATTTCATTTTTTCGTCATTAATTAATAAATATATTAGTTGGACTAATATTTAAATGTTGTTT
The DNA here is from genome assembly GCA_019454045.1 of Zanthoxylum bungeanum. Taxonomy (NCBI): domain Eukaryota; kingdom Viridiplantae; phylum Streptophyta; class Magnoliopsida; order Sapindales; family Rutaceae; genus Zanthoxylum; species Zanthoxylum bungeanum. Next base: position 28,088 of record SKCR01028156.1, read on the forward strand.
TAACTTAAACAGTTGGACTGTAATCAAACTACTTCAATTTATAGTTGATTATATAATTGGATTATAGTAATCAATATATTTGAATTTAAATAATTAAATTATAGTTGATTATATAGTTAGACTATAGTAATCATTATAATCAATAGTACCTGAAATCGTTGATTAGATAGTTGGACTATAGCAATCAAGATAACTGAAAGATTAGCGTTTAAAACATAAACCTGGGTAAAAATGTTTTTAAACGGCTTTAATTTTCAAATGGGGAATAAAACCTCAAGATAGTCCTGGGAACTAAGAAGTTACTCTATTTGATAGAACAACATCTTGGGCTTAAGCCCGGAGTTGAGCAAATAGTGGAGCATGAGTTTTGGATGACTCATGGTGATGATAACTTTAGTACTCAATCTTTTATGCTAGATGCAATGACACTTTAATTTCGTTGTCAAAATTAAGGATTAGATCATTGTATCATTATGATGAAATTAAAGATCTTCATAGATTTATTCTTAAATCTTAGAAGTACAAATTGCAAAAGAATCTATTTTGCTCATGTATGTCAGGTGGTACATCTGTCGAGCACTAAGTGTCGCAGATGATTGCTGACATCGATCAGCTAGGTTAGCTGGGCATTACCTACGTGGCCGAGACTACCAAATATTTGATCCTATAGTCCTTACCCGAAAGCTGGGATAGGTTCATTGTGAACCAAGAGTAAACTCTTGGAGAGTTGATGGCTATGCTCTAGGAGGGAGAGCCAGAGCTTCTAAAATGGGCAAAGGCAAAATCATCACAGTCTTTTGGGAAGACAAAGGACATATCCCAAGATGTCTGCCTAAACTGTGGCAAACAGGGTCACTGGATGTGTGACTGCCGTATGGATAAGGCAGACATGAAGGAAGTGAAGGCGGTGCAAGGCTCCGGCCTCAAGTATGTTTGTCATAAACATGTTCACTATTAGTTTCAAAATTGGATTTTTGATACTAAGTATTATACATATATATGTACTGATGTGCAGAATCTGCTGATGAGCAGGATACTGACTTCAGTTGAGATCAACCTATGAGTCGGAAATATGACGAGAGTCGCTGTTTTAACCGTAGAAACCTAAGTTTAGGAACTACCATTTGGGTAAGTACATAAATTAGGAAACTATTATAATGTACCTAGTTTGACTAGAAACATTATCTCTATATCTAAGTTTAACCCGTTGCGGGTATACCTTTATATTCTAGAACACTAAAGTGTTTTATTCTATAAATATGATATTGAGATAAACACATTAGATGTGAATAACAGTATTTATATTTTGAATATAAATGAATCTCAAACGTATAACATGACAAACAAATAGCTCAAACTGAATTAATCAGATGAGACTTATTTATGGCATTGTCGTCTGGGACACATAAATAAGACTCGTATATCCACACTTTTGAAGAGTGAGTACTAGGAAAGATTTGATTATATTCAAATAATTTGTCTACGAATCTAGTTTATTAGGCAAAGTGCCTAAAACACCTTTTACTTAGTAAAAGTGCAAGTGTCACCGATCTGTAAGCCATCGTTCATAGTGACATAAGTGGGCCCATGTCTAGCTAGGCTAGAGGTGGATATGAACACTTCGTAACCTTTACGGATGTAGCATCGCGTTATAGTTATGTGTTTCTTTTGAAACACGAATCAGAAACTTTTGATAAATTCAAAGAGTTTCGAAACGAAGTAAACAAACAGATCGGCTAAAGTATAAAACCGTCACGGTTAGACCGTGGTGGAAAATACTTAAGCAATAAGTTTCTCGAATACTTGAAAGAGTATAGTATTCTTTCAAAGTGGACTTTTAACGGAACACCTCATTTGGACGGTGTGTCCGAACAGAGAAACCAAACCTTGTTGGACATAGTAAGGTTAATTATGAGTCGCTCTGAGCTACCATTTTCCTTCTAGGGATACACATTAAACAGTGCAACACTTATTTTGAATAAGGTTCCATGAAAATCTGTTAGACAGACTTCATATTAGATATGAACATGAAAGAAACAGGGTTTTCTTATTCCTGAAGATTTGGGAATGCTAGGCATATGTTTGGATGATACCAAACTAAAACCCAAATCGGATATGTGCCTAATTAGTAGGTTATCCTAGGGTAACCAAAGTATAGTACTTATACAACTCACAAGAGAACAATTTAATTGTTGCTCTCCATGCGGTTTTTCCTAAAAGGAATACCTATAAGCAGTGGTAAGTGGGAGGAAAGTAAAACTCGATGAAAATCGGAGTAATACTGTTCCAAGCACCGATTTCTTAATGGAACACAAACAGTTCATCAGGGATGAAACTGTACCACAATCTTCAAATACACAAGAACCGCGCAAGTCGGAGAGAGTCAGAAAACAACCTGGGAGGTATGGGTTTCGATCTCACCTCATAAAGATGTCAATCTTATTGAGGAAGACGAACTGACTACGTATGAGGAAGTGATACAAGGTATCGACTCCATATTATGGCAAAGTGCCATGATGTCCGAAATGGATTCCATGTATACCAACCAAGTTTGGACACTGGTTGATGTACCGAAAGGTATTGTGCCTATTGGTACTATATAAGTCTTCAAGGAAGACAAACATGAATGGCAACATATAAACTTACAAAGCTAGGCTTGTAGGAAAAAGGTATCGTTATCAACATTGTGTCGATTATGACGAAACCTTTTAACTAGTTGTCATTGCTAAATCCATTTGGATAATGCTTGCTAATGCTGCATGTTTCATTTATGAAATATGGCAGCTGGACGTCAAAATCGCTTTCCTTAAACGGAAACCTTTTGGAGGATGTTTATAAACATCCTAACGGTTTTGTCGTACCATAACAAGCAAACAAGGTTTGCAAGTTAATTCGATCTATTTATAGATTGAAGCAAACATTACGTTCTTGGAACCAGCGTTTTGATGTAATCATAATGGTATATGATTTAATTCAAAACGAAAATGATTCTTGTGTATATAAGGAGGTTAGTGGGAGCGCACTGACAATAATTGTCCTATAAAATGATGACATACAATTTCTTGGAAATGACATTCCCCATAATACAATCGGTGAAAGCTTGGCTTTTAAGAAAAATTCTCCATAGAATACTTGGGAGAGACAACCTTTATTCTAGGAATAAGGATCTACTAGGATAGATCTAAAAGTTGTTGGCACTCTCCAAGAACTCGTACATTTTTTATTATGTACGTGACCTGGTGTCTCATATGCTTTGAGCATATGGAGTCACAATCAGGCCAATCCAAGTGATAGTCACTGGATTGATGTTAAGAACATCCTTACGTATCTTAGATGACTAAATGATGCTTTCTTAAGCAATGGAGAATGAGAACTTGAAATGACTGGAATCCCCGTTGCAAGTTTCCTAACCAATAAAAACGACTATAAGTCGTAATAATGGTACTATATAGTTTGAACAACGGAACAGTGAGCTGGAAATCTTCCAAGCAAGATATTGTTGCCGAATAAACAACAAAAGCGGAATATTGCTGCAGCTGAGGCAACAATAGAAGTGATTTGGATCTATAATAATCCTAATCAGATTAGAAGTAGTTCTGTTAGCAGCTGAGCTAGGCTACAGCACAGGCTAAAGAATTTATGGTCTCATCAACGATCCAAGTATATACTTCAACTATTCATCTGATTCTTTCGGATCATACATCATGGCGATGTGATGATCGAATAAATCGCATCAGATGATAACCTTGCAAATCCGCTGATGAAAGCAGTTTCTCAGCAGAAGTTTGACCGACCCATACATAGTTCAGGTGTAGGACACTTGAGTGATTGGCTATAGGCCAAGTGGGAGATTGTTGGACAATTATGACCCATAGCATCACTATTTGTACAGAACATGGTGTTGTTGTACAAATTAACTATGTGACAAAGGAAATTGCTCATTTATCATTTGTAATTGGATTTCCAAGATACATAAATGATAAAAGTCCTTATGATTAGTTCCGGATTGAGATGATATGAGACAGTATCAATCCACGAAGGTTTAATCATTAAATATCCCTAGTCGTAGTATTATCGAGACTGGACATCGATAATGCGGAATAGACTAGTATTGCACTTGTGCGCGTTATGGGAGCATGACGGCATAGTTCTCATATATTTGGGTATTGGATACTCATGCAAGTGTAATAGGAGGTTGTGTTTACCGATGGTACGGAAACAACTTCGCTCTGGATAGACCCATCGGAATTCCATTGGTAGTATGACTATGTGTCTAAGGAAGTCTGAATCAGGGTAGGTGTATTTGGTCTTAACCTGAGACTTACATCGCTAATACTTGCGACAATCAATATACTTTATTTTTGGTCGTCCAGGGCTTTAACAGATTCTGTGTACGCCTCGTCTGGGTATATTGAGAATCGTAGTGTATTAGGTGTGATGTCAAGATGGAAGTATCACTTCAGTCATATGGAGATGATGGTCACGTAGGATAAGGAACTGGTACTCTTGTATGCTGCAGCTATAGAGATAATATGACTAGGTCATGTTTATTCGATCATAGAGACTACTTACCAGAGATCCGACATATGTTTCGTACGGGACATACACAATTCCAGCCCCAGGCCTTGCATGTGACATCCGATACTGGATCGCAATACGCAATACTATGTATACTACGCCTGATATAGATTATATATTCCCTTAAGAATATTTCTGGAGAATTGGGTAGGCACGGTGCTTTTCTAGAAGCCAACATGTCTTGTAAATCGGTAAAAACATAGTACTAGGTACGTATGTGTTCGGATAGTCCGACGACCGGATTTACTGCCAACATATCCAGGGATCTCATGGGTCGCTTCCCGAAGATTCACCGATGACGTATGACTCGAACATAATTAATCTAGGATTAATTATAAGCGAGAGAAAATTAATCAATGATTAATTGCGGAGAGTTTATCTGAGATAAAATACTATTTGAAGAGAGAGAACGATTAATTTGGAATTAATCGATAAAATAATATATTCGATATATTAAACGAAATTAGATTTCGACGCGGAATTAAAATTAGATTTTAATTCAGGCGAACGAGTTAATTTAGAATTAATTCGCAAGCGATGTGAATAGTAATTTTGCTAGGCATAATTATTTAATTAAATTTGAATTTAATTACGTCGCAACGGAAAATTCGTTAATTCGGAATTAGCGAACCCGAACCCGGAATGTGTTAGCGGGCCCACTCGGATTTTGAATCAAGTGAGGGCCACTCTTGTCACATCACCTAGTTAACTTTATCAACTTTATGTTGATAGAAGTTGGTAGAATTTTTGGTTAACTTGTTTCTTACACAAGTGTCAAAATTGATGGACGTTTACCAAATTTTTGTGTTTGGTATATCTTTTTGATTTTTGGAAAGTCAAAAACAACTTAACACATTCACTTTTCTTCTCTCCATTCCCGCAATTTTCTTTCTTCTTTTTCTTCCATTGTCGTGAGCAACATAAGTGAAGAGATGAAAATTTGTTGCAAATTTTCAAGTGCTAGCACACTAAGGAGTCTTACAAAGGTGATAGGGAAACCCAATCATGAGCATGGAATCATCATTCTCAAAGCTTGGAGCTTGAAGAACAATACAAAGAGGAGCTTGGAGCACAATCAAGGGGCTTGGCCGAGAGTCTCAAGTAGCAGAAATTTTTTTGTGTTCATCGCATCGTAAATCCGATCAAAGTGAGTATTTCCGCTACTTTACTTAGTTGTATTCGCACATTTCATTACTTAATTTGATCTTGGTTTGACCTAGAAAACCCAACAGACGCCATGTGGCTGACACGTGGATGACATGTAGACGACATGTGGCGATGGTGATTTTCGGAAGCATGTGATGATAACATGTGGCAAGGCACACGTTAGCGGATCTGCTCTGATGTTGACATGTGGCAGGCGCACGTTAGCAAAGGCACATATTAGCAGAGTTCTCATATTTTGACACATGTCCCGACATATTTTAGAATGATTCGGCGCACGTTAGCAAGGTCCGGAGCACGTTAGCGATCGCGACGCCCAAAAGTAAGTTTTGCCCTTTTGTCAATTTTTCACTGTTTTGGCCCCGAATCGCCTCCAGAGAGTCCTGAAATCTTATTTATCTACAAAATACACAAAAAATTCATCAAAATATTCACAAAACGCAAGAAACTATACAAAATATTAGGTCAAATGAGTAAGAAATAATGATACATTTACCACTCATCACACCCCCAAAACTAACATTTTGCTAGTCCTCGAGCAAAACAATAAAATAAAATAACATAAACATCTTTAAAATTAAACTAAGCCACTTTCGTAGGGATCACGATTGCATTTAGTGTATGCAACAAGCCTTTTAACCCTTAGGTGTCCCTAGTGGACGAGTTGTAGTCTCGTGAGGGCTTATAGAAACGATACCCACATACGTCAAACTGATTTATTAAAAGTAAAAAAGATAATAAAACTAATGCACACAAAAGAAAAAAGACAAGAGAAAAGAGAATAAATAAGTTAATGACTAAACAAGTGAAACTTCTTATCCAAGTTAATAGTTGTTTTCTTTCTTTCTAAATTACTGAATAAGTGAACTCTCCGATTATTTTTTATCATTCTTCATATACACAACCAACAAAATATTAATCAACTCATTGTGCCCACAATATTCACAAGTGTGGTTGAAAAGAGTGTAATATTTTTGTCATAAAGTTATATCAGAATTCACACATTTTTATTAACAATGGAACACTTTTTTTCTTTCTTTTTCTCTTTTTTTTTATTTATTTATTTACAATATACATTATCTTCCATCCATGTAACGAGATTTAGGTCAGCGACTCCCAAACCAGTTGGTTTTAGGGCACTAGGTGTTAAAACACTCATACGGACTTAAATACTCGGACTTCAGATAAATAAATAAATATATATAATATATATTTGTAACATCTTCCATCCATGTAACGAGCTTTAGGTCAGTGAGTCCCAAACCAGTTGGTTTTAGGGCACTAGGTGTTAAAACACCCATACGGACTTAATTACTCGGATCTCAGACGTTTATTTTTATACACACATTTTTTTTTGTATTCCATCGCTTTTTTAGATGCTTCCTCCAATCAAACTAGAGCACTAAATATTACAAACTTTTCAATTACAGCTCATGACTGTATGTTACCATGCATGTTGATAATATCTGTCAACTGAGCATACGAAGATCCAATTTAATCAGTTTTATGGAGAATTCACAAATTAAATAATTCAAAAGGAAATAAACAAAAGTTAACTTGTTTCGAAACAGGTTGAGATACGTCTCAGGAATGGAAATTCCTTACACAACTATGTCACACCAATTTCACCAGATTAGTCAAATAAAAACACACACACAAAAAAAATTGATTTTTTAAAATTGTTTTTAATTTTTTTGAATTGTTTAGAAAATTTTGACTAAAAAAATAACATAATAAAAACAAGATAAAACAAGATACTAATCAACTATTCCCCTCCCCCAAACTTAAATGAGACATTGTCCACAATGTCTTAAAAAGTAGAAGAATAGTTCAGAAGATAGTACCTGGTTAGCTGAAATTCCACATCTAAAAGGAAATTTAAAGATTAAGATCCAGATTTATCCGACGCTTCTTACCACGATCATCATCGGACCATTTTATCTTGGAAAAGATAGGGTCAACTTGTGGTTCAAAGGCTAAGATTTGGTCAATTAAATCTGGGGTAGTTCTGGCAGTGAAGACGAGTTCTTTCAGAGGTTTTGTTACGAACCTATTTCTCTATGCATCATCAAGAAACACACAAAGAAAATCATAAAATCCATCAACGTTAAACAGTCCAAGCCGTTTCTAGTGTATGTTCAGGTTCACCCAAGATAACACTGTAAAGATTTCCTCCATCGTGCCCAAGCCACATGCCAAAACAATAAAAGCATCAGTATGGTTAATCATTTCCACCAGTCGTTCAGATATGCATGGCACGATCAGTTCCTCTCCGTTTGATGGTCCTATAAGATTCGCCTCCACCAAGGGTTTTGGGATGATTCCCAGAACTGGACTGCCTCCTTCCTGTATGGCCTTTGAAATGATCCTCATTAGTCCAAGATTGCCACCGCCATATACCAAGTGCATATTCTTTTCAGCTAAGACTCATCCCAATTCGTGTGCTGTCGCTATATATTGTGGCTTAATACCAACACTAGTACCGCAAAACACACATATGTTTTCAACTCATATTTTTGAAGTAGCTTCCATTTTTTTTTATATGTACTTCTTTCTCAAATCTGGATGCCTTCAAAGTGCAATGATGAGTTGAATTTATAGTACCTGAAAAAGGGTGAGTAATAATAGCACTAGTACCTGCCAAATGACAATTATTAGTTAAACAGTAAAATATATCGTGATAGTCAAAAAGGTCTGGATCATGTCGGAGAAAATAAAAAAACAGATCACAATTATTAGATAAATACAAAGAAAATAATATTTACAATAAAGTAAGTACTTGATTGACGTCTATGCGTCAGGGACAAGCTTCCCATCCAATTTTCTTATATATTGGCAAACAAGGTCTTTTTGAGTCAGATTCCCGAGACTTAACTGTTGTCTTTCTTTTCGGAATTGTGTATATAACATATGAATTGCATGATGCACATATCCACTGGAATGCATCTCAAGATTCTTAGATATGTCATCCAAAGACTCCTTACTCAAGCCATCCCTAATGAATTTAATTTTATCTTCACGATTATCAGACACTATTCCTAAAGAACGACAACGAGTATTACATGTCATGCAAGCACATTTATAACAAACACCCATTTTTTTACCTCTTCTCTTTTTAGCTTAGGTGCTTCTTCATAAACCAGTCAGATATGAAATAAAAGAGTCAGAGAACTCACCTGCCAATCGGACTCGTGCTTCAATAATCCAACGAATGTCATTAGGAATACCTTTAATCATCAGTAGTCTCATTCGTTCCAAGCGAGCTTTGTAGACTTTCATCAGAGAGTTTTGAAGGAGAGAAGGAAATTGCTTGTGAAGATTTGCTAGAGCTTCTTCTATCCTGAAATGTGACTTCACCTACACAAATTAAACACACAAAAATAAAAAGCACCAAATCTGAATATATACAAAAATTGCATGGGTTGCCTCTCAGCTAGTGCTAAGTTTAACGTTGTCAGCTAGACATGACTACCCAAACCTTAGGCTGGATCTAAAAGTGTGACACTTTCTTTTTTTCGCTCAAATGTTTCTCCCCAGTAGTGCTTGACACGCTGACTGTTAACCTTGAATGTTTCGTTGGTGTTGGGATCAAGTAACTCAACAACTCAATATGGTAAAACCTGGGTAATCACAAATGGACCTGACCACCTTGATTTCAACTTTCCAGGGAAAAGTTTCAACCTTGATTTCAACTTTTAAGGAATTTGATCATCATTTTTGAATCGTTTGATGGCAGTACAATTGCTTCAACCTATTTGGAGACCTAGTCTACCGCAACTAGTATAACAGGTTTCCGAATGATGGAATAAAGGGTCCCATAAAATCAATCCCACACACATGAAATATCTCCACTTCCAGAATGTTTTGCAAAGGTCTTTCATTTCTCCTTGAAATATTTCCCGTTCTCTAGCACCTGTCACATTGAAGAGCAAAAAGAGAAGCATCTTTTTAAAGAGTGGGCCAGAACAAACCTGATTTTAGGACTTTGGCTGCAGTTTTATTCCCGCTGAAATATTCGCCATATGGTGATGAATGACAATGCTGCAGGACACTATTGACCTCCTCATGTGGAATACAACGCCTCAGTAATTGATCAGCATAGCATTTGAACAAGTACGGCTCATCCCAGATCTAATGCTTGACTTCCTTGAAGAATTTCTTCCGTTACTGAGTTGTCCATTCCAACGGCCATTTTTCTGATACTATGTAGTTGAGATAGTCAGCATACCAAGGGACTTTCTGTTGTTTCATTGCAAATAGTTGTTCATCTGGAAAAGTTTCTTTGATTTTCATTTTTTTGCCAGTTGTTTCTCCATTCTCGACCCTCGATAAATGATCTGCCACTTGGTTTTCTGTCACTTTCCTGTCTCGGATCTCGACATCAAATTCTTGCAGTAAAAGTATCCAACGGATCAATCTGGGTTTGGCATCTTTCTTCGCGATCAGGTATTTGATTTTCGAATGATCTGTGTAGACCACCGCTTTGGGACCCAGCAGATAAGAGCGGAATTCATCAAAAGCGAACACAACTGCGAGAAACTCATTTTCAGTGGTTGTGTAGTTGAGTTGAGCTTCATTCAGAATTCTGCTGGCGTAATAAATAGTATGGAAAATCTTTGATTTGCGTTGTCCCAAAACTGCATTACGATAAAATCAATGGCATCGCACATTACTTCAAATGGAAGGGTCCAATCTGGTGCTACAATGATGGGGCAGAGACCAGCTTCTGTTTTAGGACCTCAAAAGCTTCATGGAAATTTTTGGTGAAGTTGAAAGGCACATCATTCTCCATAAGATTGCACAAAGGTTTAGCAATCTTGGAAAAGTCTTTGATGAATCTCCTGTAAAAGCTTGCATGTCTGAGAAAGCTTCGAATCCCTTTTACAGATGTTGGTGGAGGTAATTTTTCAATTATTTCAATCTTTGCTTTGTCTACCTCGATCCCCTTTGTGAGATCCGATGTCCAAAAACTATGCCTTCATGTACCATGAAGTGACATTTCTCCTAGTTGAGTACCAGATTGGTATCTTCGTACCTTTGTAACACTTGTTCCATATTTTACAAGCAGTGGTCGAAAGAGTCTCCAAACACAGAGAAATCATCCATGAAAACCTCCATGCTTTATTCCAGCATATCTGAGAAGATGGCCATCATGTAACGTTGAAATGTAGCAGGAGTATTACACAGTCCAAATGGCATCCTGCGGAAAGAAAAAGTACCATATGGATATGTAAAAATAGTTTTCTCCTGATCTTCTAGGGCGATGGAAATCTGATTGTACCCCGAGTATCCGTCCAGAAAATAATAAAATTCATGTCTCGTCAGTCTGTCTAGCATCTGGTCAATGAATGGCAGCGGAAAATGGTCATTCCTTGTTGCTTTGTTCAGCTTCTGGTAGTCCATGCATACTCTCCAACCAGTCGCCATTCTTGTTGGAATCAGCTCGTTCTTTTCATTTGTGACAACAGTAATTCCTCTTTCTTCGGAACACACTGCATATGACTCACCCAAGTGCTGTCAGAGATGGGGTAAATAATTCCAGCATCCAGCCATTTGATAATCTATTTCTTCACGACCTCCTTCATGATTGGATTTAGTCTCCGTTGATGCTCCACTGCGGGTTTGTACTCATCGTTCATCAGAATCTTGTGCATGCAAAATGATGGACTAATGCCTCAAATGTCTAATATAGTCCAGCCAATGGCTTTCTTGTGTTCTCGTAACACTCTCAGCAACTTTTCTCCATGCTCTTATGTAAGCGAAGAAGAAATAATCACAGGTAATTCAGAATAATTTCCAAGGAATGCATACCTGAGATGGCTCGGCAGTAGCTTCAGCTCCAGTTGTGGTGGTTCTTCAATCGAGGGCTTAATTCTCTCCTTCTTTGGTAGTTTTAGACTTTCAACTGGTGGTGTCGATTTGAAACGAAATGGCTTGTCAAGATAGTTAATACATTCCAGGATTTCAGCATCTAGCTCGCTGTCAGTCATGTTGGTTATGCAAGCTTCAAGTTTATCCGTGGGAAGTGGTACTGCATCAGTATCCTGGATGATACTATCTACAACATCAATTATGAAACATTCCTCCTCTTTTTCATCGCTCAGGAATTCATGGCTTTGAAAACATTAAAGGTAACTTCTTGGTCCTGCACTTTCATGGTTAGTTCTCATTTTTGTACATCAATAACAGTTCGACCTGTAGCCAAGAATGGTCTCCCAAGGATGATAGGTACATCTTTGTCTTCTTCAATGTCAAAGACAATGAAATCTACTGGGAGAATAAGTTTGTCGACTTTGACCAGCACATCTTCAACAACACCTCTTGGAAATGTGAGCGTCCGATCTGCAAGTTGGAGAGAGACTGAGGTGGGCATTGCTTCTTCAATTTACAGTTTCCTGTAAATTGAAAAAGGCATCAAGTTAACAGTTGCACCTAAATCACATAAAGCCTTACCGATATAATGTTCTTCAATGCTGCATGGGACAGTGAAACTGCCAGGATCTTTCAACTTCACGGGAAGTTTCATCTGAATGATGGCGCTGCATTCTTCTGTCAATATTACTTTCTCGTAATCTCCCAATATCCATTTTCATGAAAGAATGTCTTTCATGAATTTGACATAGCTGGGCATTTCTTCCAACGCTTCTGCAAATGGGATGTTGATGTATAGCTTTTTGAAAACCTCCAAGAAACAAGCAAACTGCTTGTCCAGTTTGTTTTTCTGAAGACGCTGTGGAAAAGGTGGAGGTGGAGTGATTTGATCTTTTTCCTTTGCTTCTTTTTCCTCCATCTGTTGCTCTGCTTCTTTTTGAACTTCGTCTATGGATTCCTTGATTCCAACATCTTTATTGATTTCAGTACCGCTTTTCAAGGTGATGGCTTGACATTGCTCATTCCCTTGGTTCATTGGGTTTGTTTCTGTGTTGCTGGGAAGATTACCTGGTGGTCTGTAACTCTGAGCATTGGCCAGTTGTCCAATTTGATTCTCCAGTGCTTTGATAGAGGTAGATTGACTTTGAAACATAGCATCATATGTTGCTTGTTGCTTTTTTGAACATCTCTGCAATCCATTCTTTCATTTCTGGTTCTTTTTCAAACTCATTGCCTTTGTTTTGTTGTTGGAATCCAGATGGTGGATTTTTCTTTTGCCCTGAATTGTTGCTCCATGAGAAATTGTGATGATTCATTCACCATGGGTTGTAGGTGTTAGAATAGGGATTGTTCCCCTGTCTGTTGAAATTGTTGACATAGTTCACCGTCTCTTCTTGTTGGTTTGGTTCTAGTACTACTCCATATGGTGAACTTGTGGCTCTGGCAATGTTTACAACTTGCGCGCTGAGTGTTTCCAGGCATTTGCACATCTGATCTAACTTGGTATTCACTGTTGAGTTGGCTCCAACTTCATAAATTCATGCAATTCTCTGGATCATGCTCCTTTTTGTTGGCCACAAGGAATTATTGTTAGCCATTTCTTCGATTAAGTCCCAGGCTTGATCTTCTCCTTTTGCCATTAAAGCATCTACAGCAGCAGCAGCATCAATTGTGGTTCTCATTAGTCCAGAAAGTCAATTATAGAAAGTTTGGACTTGAAGCCATTTTGGAATCTCATGGTGAGAACATTTCCGGAGCAAATCTTTTTACCTTTCCCAAGCTTCTTAGAGAGTTTCTGAGTCATGTTGTACAAATGATGTGATGTCATTTCTCAGTTTTGCTGTTCTGGTTGGTGGAAAATACTTTGCAAGGAATTTGGTGGCTAGAGTGTTCTAAGTTGTGATGGAACCTGCTGGTAGTGAATGTAGCCAAGCTTTAGCTCTATCTTTCAAGGAATATGGAAAAACCTGCAGTCTCATTACTTTTTCAGCTGCTCGGTTGTAATTGAAAGTGCCACAAACTTCTAGAAATTTGCTGATGTGGGCATTAGGATCTTCAGTTGCATTTCCTCAAAACTGCACTGACTATTGAATCATCTGAATGCATGTTTTGATGTCACACGCATTTGCTGGTAAGGGAGGAAGTACAATACAGGAAATGAAGTTGTCAACCACCGGAATGGTTTTGTATCGAATGGGTATTGGTGGTGCAACTTCCAAAGGTTCAGGTTCCATGTTGATGATTGCTTCTTGGCCTTCTCGCATTTCCCTTCTCAACTGTCTGATAGTGTATGACACAAAAACTAACGACGCGTGTTGTTCTAGGCTCGTGGCCTAGTTGGGAGTACGGAATAGCCCGCGGGGGAACTAAACCGGAGAATAATGGAGTCGCCACCCTGTGTGAACCGGGAAAATGATTTAAGGCCGCACTCACCCCTCGCAAGGGAAGACCTCAAACCGTTGGGTTCGGAATGGTCTCTTACTTATGCCACTTGTAATGAAATGATTTGTGCAATAATCTAACCAAGCCTAAGCAACATATTTCCAAGGATAATTTACTCATAAGTTCACATGCATAAGTACAAGGCTCATATCTAAGTTTGCATATAACCTATGTCCGAATTTGCATACAACCTATTTGCATATAACCTATTTCCAAATTTGCATGCATAAAGGTAAATTGAAATACGGAAAGTATACAACTTCATAAGCACACCATATTCATGGATACGGAAACGCAAGGAAATGGTAATTGTACAAACACGCATAAAAGTGAATCAGAATAATGGCAAGCATACAATTTCATAAGCACATTGTACTTATACATGTGGGAACACAAATAAATGGCAATTGTACAATCATGCGTAATAAAGAGAAGCAATTAGGTACATAATGCAAAGAGGTAACTAATGAGGCATTTGTATATTAAAATAGACGTGCAATGATGCGATGAAAAGATAGACAATGAAAGTGAAAGAAAAGAGATGCGACATATGCCCACATCTATATAGGACTTCGAGTGTCCGACTAAACGTATTTCACATTCAATCGAACATACTTTATCCGACGCGGTAAAACGTCGTGGCAAAGGTAGCCCTTCGGCTTTCTATCCCTCAAAATGGAGGACCTTTAATCCAACTTGATTTGCCAATGCGCATTGCAATATGATGCATGATTATGCAAAGAGATGACATACAGAAAGCAAACAACGGAATAATAAAAGGCGCGGTGAAGTACTGTCATAAAGGTAGCCTTTTGGACTTTTTCTTCTCTCAAATGGAGAACCTTTAGACCAACGTACTAAGCCCATGCGCATCACATTACAATGCATATAAAATAAAGACAACAATATAGGACTTCACATATTCGATTAAACATATATCACATTCAATCAAACACACTTTGTCCGGTGCGGCAAAGTATTGTCGTAAAGGTAGTCTTTTAGAATTTTTCTTCCCTCAAATAGAGAACCATTAGACCAACGTACTAAGCCAATGCGCATCACATTACAATGCATATAAATTAAAGACAACAATATAGAACTTTGCATATTCAATTAAACATATATCACATTCAATCAAACACACTTTGTCCGGTGCGGCAAAGTATTATCGTAAAGGTAGTCTTTTAGACTTTTTCTTCCCTCAAATAGAGAACCTTTAGACCAACATACTAAGCCCATGCGCATCACATCACCAATACAAACAAAAAATCGTACGGAAATTAAATGGCGGAATATAAAATACGGATAATAAGCAAACAAGATTAAACATATCGAAATATGTGCCGTTTGCTCAAGTGGTACGTGGAGTTGTATCCCAAGTACAGACCGCACTACCGTCCATTCGGATTCGGCTACGGAATTTACGTCTAGGATTCCATCCTATACACCACAGAGACGACCCATTTTCCATTCATTCAAGGGCCACAACACACATCAATCAACGACTCTCATGCAAAGAAAATTAAAATAGGAATAAAGATAAATAAGAAATGTGCCTTCAGGTCTAACCTTTTATGTAGACTTTCGGAAGCGCGTTACAAGGCCTTCGGAGGGCTAACACTCCGTAACTTTTTGGTTCGCTGGTTCACGTCTTTCCCCACTGTTTCACTACTCGAGCTACTATTTTCACTCTGTTTCGCTTCTGTTTTCGCTGTATTTTTATTGTATTTCGGGGACTATTTTGGACTGTTATTGAGGCAGTTTGTTTGCTCGGTTTTGGTCATTATTTTGCTGTGATTAAGTGCAGTTTTCTGGACAGATTTTGGGTGTAGTTTTTGGAGATATAAGGCTGTTTTAAGGGGTGTTTTCGGTAACTTGAGGGCTGCCGTTAAGGACTGTTTCTCGGTGATATATATGGCAGTGTGGGCTGTTTTTGAATAGATGAAAGGCAGTTAGGGGGTTGGTTTACTCTCAATTTAGGGGGCTGGTTTACTCTCACTTTAGGGGGCTGGTTTTTGCTCACTGGTCAGTACAGTTCGTTGGCAGTGTGTGCCGTGAGTATTGTGATGAGTGAGGTGAAGCTGCGTGTCTCATATGGCCTGTATGCGTGAGTTTAAGGGACGTGCATGTGTGTTTTGTGAGTGCGTGAGTGGAGTGCATGTGTCTTGTGTCAATGGCGTGGCTGTCTGTTTTGTGTCAATGGCGTGGCTGTTTCTTTGGAGATACTTTGTGTGAAGGGGGCAGGTGGCGTGTGTGGTGAGGTGAAGTGTGAAACGAGGAGTTTAGTGTGAAGAATGAGGACTGTGATCGTGGGATTATGGTGCGTGAAGGTGGCTGAGGGCGTTTGGTAAAGCCGAGAAGGGTGTGAGGGCAGTGTGAGGGGCTGTTGAGGGTGCAACGTGAGTGTGGTGAGATTGGTCACTACCGAGAGAGAAAAAAAAAGCCAAAAGTGTTTTGGGTTCATTGTATATCTCTTTGCCGTGTATATTAGCTAAGGGAGTCCATGAGGTTTTATGTTATTTTTATTGTGACAAGCTAGGGTTAGGGTTGTGCATGGGTTTTTGAAAAGGAAACAAGATTTGTGTATTAAAGAGATACCATTTAATTAGTGTCCTACAAGAAAACATCTAGTTAATTAGGGACATGATTTGGCTTGTTTAGGAATATCACATATTTGATTTATCTTAATTAGGCATGAGATTTGTTTTATTTAGGTATGGATATATTTTATATTTTATTTGATTTATTTTAATTTGGTATGTGATTTTTTAGATTTGTTTTAATTTCACCTTGTGTTAAATATGTGTTTTATTATTTTGGATGAGATTTAATTGGGCTTGGGCATGTGTGGGCTTAGCTTAGGCGTGTGGTTGGTTTTTGGTGGTGGGCTTAGTGGTGTGCGGGGGTTTTAGGTCAAGCTAAATGGTTTGCAAGGTTTTTGTGTTAAAGGTGCTTTAAAACGGAGGTCCAACAAGTGAGCCCGAAGCTAAACAAGCGAATTAAATCTAAAAAAAATAATGATTCCCTTCCGACGTCCATTTCCCGCGACTTCCTCGACTTAAAAGGCAGTGTCTCCAAATGAGACTCATCATAGGGACTTATATGCAAAAATACAGTGCCTACAGTCGCCCCCACTTTGATGGGACTTGTGCAGTGTGTGACAATGACAATCCTATCAAAGTTTATGCAATGCATTTTTACTTACCTGGCTCGCCAGATGCCACCTGACTTGCCTGCTGCTTCGAACTGAGTTGATCTGGTGGTCCATTTTCGAACTGTGCTCTATTTTTGGAGCGCCATTTTCGGCATGTTTGTGCCCATTTTGGAGCGCCATTTTCGGCATCTATTGTGATAGTTGTCCCTTTTTCGGACTGTGCTCCATTTTGGAGTGCCATTTTCGGCGTCTGATGTGGTAGTGGTCCATTTCCAAACCGTGCTGTGTGAGAATGTGGCTCATTTTTGAACCGTTACTTGATGAGATGGTCTTTACCGCTACAATCCTGCAAACACAAAATAAAAATTGTATGTATGTGATATGTATGCATGTATGCATGGATGCATGATGCTGATGTGGGCCTCAACCCCAAACCGATACCGATGTGGGCCTCGCCCCTAAACTGACACTGATGTGGGTCTCGCCCCCAAACTGATACTGCTATGGGCCTCGCCCCAAACTGATGCGGATGTGGGCCTCGCCCCTAAACTGATACTGATGCGGGCCTCGACCCTCGGGACTCATCCCCAAACTGATACTGATGTGGGCATCGCCCTCAGACTGATACTGATATGGGCCTCACCCCAAACTGATACTGATGTGGGCCTCGACCCTCGGGACTCATCCCCAAACTGATACTGATGTGGGCCTCGCCCCCTGACTGATACTGGGGTCTCGCCCTCAGACTGATACTGATATGGGCCTCGCCCCAAACTGATACTGATGTGGGCCTCGCCCTCAGACTGATACTGATATGGGCCTCGCCCCAAACTGATACTGATGTGGGATTCTCCCCAAACTGATACGGATGTGGGCCTCGCCCCAGACTGATACTGATATGGGCCTCGCCCCAGACTGATACTGATGTGGGCCTCGCTCTCAGACTGATACTGATATGGGCCTCGCCCCAAACTGATATTGATGTGTGCCTCACCCCAAACTGATACTGATGTGGACCTCGCCCCAAACTGATATTGATATTGGCCTCGCCCCAGACTGATACTGATGTGGGCCTCGCCCCAGACTGATACTGATATGGGCCTCGCCCCAAACTGATACTGATGTGGGCCTCAACCCTGTGATTCATTCCTGAAAACTACTGACATTGTACTGTTGCTGTTCTAGTTGGCTTGTATTTGACGCTTTCTCTTTTTCTTTGTTGAAACCTGTGAATACAAACAAAACAAAACAAAACAATGTAAGTGCGTTAGGTGCATGCATGCATGCATGAATGAGTTTCCTATTCCATTGGGTTAGGTCTTCTGCCAGTTCCCTTGATGACTATTCGGTCTTCTCTTCCTCAGAAAAGTACCGCTTCATTCTATCCACGTTGGTTGGCTTGGTGAGCTCGCTCCCTTCTAAGTCTGATAGCTTTACCGCCTTGTTTCCCCCATTTCTGAATGGCTACCCTGTCTTTTCTACTTGATTCTTTCGAGGATTCCATGTGTTCTAAACATCGCTGAGTATCATAGTACCAGGGTTGAATGCTTTTGTCAAACATACTCTTGTTGCAGGTTGAAGGAAGAGACTCAGGCAAGTAAACGAAATGAACGTCTTTATTATCTTTAAGAACGGGTTCGAACAAGTAGATAAAATCAATGTCTTTATTAAAATGTAGAATTGCGATCAAATAAGTTAGGAAAAACAGTCTCATCATCCACAACATTGCCTTCTTCCTCGGCCTATGTTTTTTCACCGTTGTCATCACATATCCTCATGAAAGAAACTGGGTTTGAGAGCTTGGAGGATGAAGCTTTCGGGTAGGCCAGAGTTGATCATATAGGTGGGTGGTGGAATGGAGTGGTAATTTGGTAGGGGGTTCCAATGTGTGTTGGGTTGTTCTTTCTCAGGATCGGTATTTTATGGGCATCAATGAGGTTTTGGATTTCATGCCTAAGGCGGGTATAGTTGTCAGTTTCATGGCCTCTCCTATGATGGAAGTGACAATACAGGCTTAGGTCAAGGTTGGGTGGTATAGGATCTGGAAGTGGTTTAGGCTCTAAGGGTTTTATGAGTCCTTGTCCCTTCAAACTCTCAAGCACCTTAGATAAAGGCTTCCCCAGGTTAGAGAAATGTCGGTTCCTGATGGCAGCAACCTCGGCAGTATCGGGCTTAGTCTCATAATGCCCCCCAAAGTCCTTCTATTCTGGCCATAGAACTTTCTGTTTTCAGCCTCTTCCTCCTCAATATCCATAATTGTCTCCCTCAACTGTCGGAAATCAGCAATCATCGAAGTCATCCTCCTCAGCTTACCATAAATAGAGGGCTTGGTGCCCTTGATGATCATTTTTATCTGGTCCTTCTCCGAGGGCCGAGTCTGCATCTTCAGAAGCTAGCTTCTCCAGCGATCTACATACTCCTTGAAGTTCTCTTCCGGCTTCTGCTTGGTATTCTCCAAGTCGCGGAGCGACAAGTCAATCTCCAAGTCTGTAACATACTGTTTCAGAAAGGCGTCTGCCAGTTCCCTCCAATCTTCATTAACCTTTCTTTCAAGGCTATGGTACCATACTACGGGTGCCCCCTCGAGCGACATCCCAAACATCTTCTGAACTTGGCGCTGTGACAGGCCCACTGAACTCATAACCGAAACATACTGTCGGAGATGGACCCTCGGGTCTCCATTCCCATTAAACTTGGCTATATCCGGCATTTTAAACTGAGCTGGCAATTGTTCCTCAAATGTCATTTCCTCATAATCCAACAGATCTTCGTGCTTTCCCCTCATCTTGCGGGTAACTGAGTCCATCTGATCACGGAGTTTCTGTATCTCGGCCTGAGACCCGGCTATTCTCCCCGCGGAATATTCAGCCATATCATCATCAAAAGTGGGGATGTCATCCCATAACTTATTCGGAGTCTCCTCACGTCTTACATTCTCAAAGTTTCCCCCAACACGGGGCACAGCCATATTAGCCATAGCAGCGGTCAAGGCTTGCAACTGTTCAGTAACCTTGGCGAGATTGGTTTCCAACTGATCCATACGGGACGTTTCATTCTCTGATTCACTCATGTTTGCTATTGGCCTTTTAACAAGTCTTCCCTTTTCCCTAACCCAACGGATATCTATGATGGCTCTTAAGACCAAAGAGAGTTAACATAATGTGGGTATGCATGTGATGCATGAGATACGTGCGATGCATATAAATCGGCCCATTATCATTTTAAAGTATTCAATCCTGTTATTGCAAGGTGAAAACTTGTCCCAGTTGAAAAGGCCCAACAGGTTTACACATTTGCGATAACATGGTTAAACAACTTCAAATGATAAGGGGCCTAAACATAGGATGGCTCATCATCATTTTAGAAACTTTTGGCCCAATTGTCATAGGATACGAACTCGTCCCAATTTAAATGGCCCAACAAGTTCGCATTTCTGATAAAAAAAGTCCAACTGCATCCAAATGAGGATGGTCCACAAATACAAGCATAAAGAGATAATTCAAGCCAAAGCAATAATTTCTGCAGAGCGACCCATCGACATTTCAAAAGCTTTTAGCCCAATTATCATAGGATACGAACTCGTCCCAGTTTAAATGGCCCAACAAGTTCGCGTTTCTGACAAGAAGTCCAACTGCATCCAAATGAGGATGGTCCACAATCACAAGGAAATAGTTGCTATAGGTCATACAACTCCGGTCTACGTGTGGGTTTACGGGAGTATAGACAAAGACTCTCGCTGGCGAAGGATTGCCCACAACTAGGTCTCCCCACTCAAGGGTTCGAGCGACCAAGTGAGCGCACTTTTTTTATACCTTACGGTACGTGCCAACGAGTTATGGTGTGTGACTGACTGTCAAATGGATTTCCCATTGTAGATTCCCCAGAGGGAGGGCGGAGCGAACTCTCTTAAAAACCCAAGCCTCTTAGGCTATTATCGCTTGGTGACATGAATAAACAACGAGTCCTCCAAATTAGTCCATCACAATAAGCTACGAGTACATGATTATCCAGGTGCCTTCACAGCTTTTCCTTACAGAAAGGTAGTGAATGAAGGAAGACACCAAACCATTACCTAGCCTTAAAAGTGCCTTTGATTAAACCCATTTTAACCCACAGTAGACACGGTTAATTAAAGAACAAATCCAAACATTACAAGACATTATTTCGGGGCCGATTCTCTATCCCCAGTGGAGTCGCCAGACTGTAGGACACGGAAACTGACGACGCAGGCTGTTCTAGGCTCGCAGCCTAGTTGGGAGTACGGAATAACCCGCAGGGGAACTAAACTAGAGAATAATGGAGTCGCCACCTGGTGTGAACCGGGAAAATGATTTAAGGCCGCATTCACCCCTCGCAAGGGAAGACTTCAAACCGTTGGGTTCGGAATGGTCATTTACTTATGCCACTTGTAATGAAATGATTTGTGCAATAATCTAACCAAGCCTAAGCAACATATTTCCAAGGATAATTTACTCATAAGTTCGCAGGCATAAGTACAAGGCTCATATCTAAGTTTGCATATAACCTATGTCCGAATTTGCATACAACCTATTTGCATATAACCTATGTCCAAATTTGCATGCATAAAGGTAAATTGAAATACGGCAAGCATACAACTTCATAAGCACACCATATTCATGGATACGGAAACGCAAGGAAATGGTAATTGTACAAACACACATAAAAGTGAATCAGAATAATGGCAAGCATACAATTTCATAAGCACATTGTACTTATACATGTGGGAACACAAATAAATGGCAATTACACAATCATGCGTAAAAAAGATAAGCAATTAGGTACATAATGCAAAGAGGTAACTAATGAGGCAGTTGTATATTAAAATAGACGTGCAATGATGCGATGCAAAAGATAGAAAATGAAAGTGAAAGAAAAGAGATGTGATATATGCCAACATCTATATTGGACTTCGTGTGTCCGACTAAATGTATTTCACATTCAATCGAACATACTTTGTCCGTCGCGGCAAAACGTCGTGGCAAAGGTAGCCATTCGGCTTTTTATCCCTCAAAATAGAGGACCTTTAATCCAACTTGATTTGCCCATGCGCATTGCAATATGATGCATGATTATGCAAAGAGATGACATACAGAAAGCAAACAATGGAATAATAAAAGGTGCGGCGAAGTACTGTCATAAAGGTAGCCTTTTGGACTTTTTCTTCCCTCAAATGGCGGAATATAAAATGCGGATAATAAACAAACAAGATAAAACATATTGAAATATGTGTCGTTTGCTCAGGTGGTACGTGGAGTTGTATCCTAAGTACAGGCCGCACTACCGTTCATTCGGATTCGGCTACGAAATTTACGTCTGGGTTTCCATCCTATATACCACAAGAGACGACACATTTTCCATTCATTCAAGGGCCACAACACACCATCAATCAACGACTCTCATGCGAAGAAAATTAAAATAGGAATAAAGATAAATAAGAAAGGTGCCCTCAGGTCTAACCTTTTATGTCGACTCTCGGAAGCGTGTTACAATGCCGTCGGAAGGGCTAACACTCCGTAACTTTTTTGGTTCGCTGGTTCACGTCTTTCCTCGCTGTTTCACTGCTCAAGCTACTGTTTTCACTCCGTTTCGCTGCTGTTTTCGCTGTATTTTTTTGTATTTCGGGGACTATTTTGGACTGTTATGGAGGCAGTTTGTTGCTCGGTTTTGGTCACTGTTTTGCTGTGATTAAGTGCAGTTTTCTGGACAGATTTTGGGTGCAGTTTTTGGTGATATAAGGCTATTTTAAGGGGGTGTTTTTTGGTAACTTGAGGGCTGCCGTTAAGGACTGTTTCTCAGTGATATATGTGGCAGTGTGGGCTGTTTTTGAATAGATGAAGGGCAGTTAGGGGGCTGGTTTACTCTCAATTTAGGGGGCTGGTTTACTCTCAATTTAGGGGGCTGGTTTACTCTCAGTTTAAGGGGCTGGTTTGTTTGGTTTCTCTAAGGTCCCAAGGATCATTATCAAGCAAGAAACAAGTATGAATACATCAAAGAAGTTGCGGAATACTTACATTGAGTGGTTGAGCGATGCGAGGAACAAAATCTTCAAGCTTTTCCCTCTTAGGGCTCACAGCTTTCACTGCTTTTGTCCTCCAAGTTTGCAGCCATGGATGATCCATCAATCTCCAAGCTTTGGTTGATGATTCCATGCTCACGTGTACGGTTCCCTATCACCTTCGCAAGACCCCGAATGTGTGCTAGCACTTAGGAATTTTTGCCACAAAAAATTTCCTTTAGCTTCCTACAACTCTCGGCAAAATGCAGTGAAAGAAGAGGAGAATGCCCCTTGGGCGAGAGAGTGGGGAGCGGAAAGAGAGAAGAGAAAAATGTGGTTTGTGTATTAGTTAATTGATTTCAAAAAACAATTAAACATATACCATTTTCATTTTCCAAAAAGTCAAAGGCAAAAGACAATTAATGCCTTCCATCTACCACCACATCAATCAATAGTGACATGTTGTCATATCACTCAAAGTGACTAGACATCGCATCAATCGATTGACTAGTGATTTGATGCTTGATGTGAATTGTGGGCCGCACTTTAATTCACAATGCGAGTGCGCCCGCAAACACTCTCGGGCTCGGGTTCGCTAATTCCAAATTAACGAATTTTCCGTTGCGACGAAATTAAATCTAATTTAATTAAATAATTATGCATTGCAAAATTACTATTCACGTCGCTAACGAATTATTTCTAAATTAACTCGTTCACGTCACTCGAATTAAATTCTAAATTTAATTCCGCGTCGAAATCCAATTTCGTTTAATATATCCAATATATTAATTTATCGATTAATTCCAAATTATCGTTCTCTCTCTCTTTAATTAATATTTTATCCCAGATAAAATATCTCCGTAATTAATCCTAGATTAATTTTCTCTCTCTTCATTAATTAATCCCAGATTAATAAAGTGCGAGTCATACGTCATCGGTGAATCTTCGGGAAGCGACCCATGAGATCCCCGGATATGTTGGCAGTAAATCCGGTCGTCGGACTATCCGAACATGTAAGTACCTGGTACTACGTTATACCGATTTACAAGACAAGGTTGGCTTTTAGCAAAGCGCCATGCCTACCCAATTCTATCCAGAGCGAAGCTGTTTTCCGTACCATCGGTAAAACACAACCTCATATTACACTTGGATGAGTATCCTATACCCAAATATATGAGAACTATGCCGTTATGCCCTCACAACACGCACAAGTGTAATACTAGTCTTTTACGCATTATTGATGTCTGATCTCGATAATACCTGACTAGGGATATTTAATGATTAAACCTTAGTGGATTGATACTTTCTCATATCATCTCAATCTGGACTAATCATATGGACCTTTCATCATTTATACATCTTGGTGATCTAATCACAAATGATAAAAGAGCAATTTCCTTTGTCACATAGTTAATTTGTATAACAATACCATGATCTGTACAAATAGTGATGATATGGGTCATAATTGTCCAACATGGTTTGTGCTCACTGGTCAGTACAGTTCGTTGGCAGTGTGTGCCGTGAGTATTGTGATGAGTAAGGTGAAGTTGCGTGTGTCATATGGCCTGTATGCTTGAGTTTAAGGGACGTGCGTGTGTGTTTTATGAGTGCGTGAGTGGAGTGCATGTGTCTTGTGTCAATGGCGTTGCTGTCTATTTTTGTGTCAATAGCGTGGCTGTTTGTTTGGAGATGCTTTGTGTGAGGGGGCAGGTGGCGTGTGTGGTGAGGTGAAGTGTGAAGCGATGAGTTTAGTGTGAAGAATGAGGACTGTGATCGTGGGATTATGGTGCGTGAAGGTGGTTGAGGGCGTTTGGTAAAGCCGAGAAGGGTGTGAGGGCAGTGTGAGGGGCTGTTGATGGTGCAACATGAGTGTGGTGAGATTGGTCACTGCCGAGAGAGACAAAAAAAGCCAAAAGTGTTTTGGGTTCAATGTTTGTCTCTTTGCCGTGTATATTAGCTAAGGGAGTCCATGAGGTTTTGTGTTATTTTTATAGTGACAAGCTAGGGTTAGGGTTGTGCATGGGTTTTGAAAAGGAAACAAGATTTTTGTATTAAAGAGATATCATTTAATTAGTGTCCTACAAGGAAAACATCTAGTTAATTAGGGACATGATTTGGCTTGTTTAGGAATATCACATATTTGATTTATCTTAATTAGGCATGAGATTTGATTTATTTAGGTATGGATATATTTTATATTTTATTTGATTTATTTTTAATTGGTATGTGATTTTTAGATTTGTTTAATTCACACCATGTGTTAATATGTGTTTTTATTATTTTGGATGAGATTTAATTGGGCTTGGGCGTGTGTTGGCTTAGCTTAGGCGTGTGGTCGGATTTTGGTGGTGGGCTTTGTGGGGACACAGGAAATCTGGGCGACGCATGCTGTCCTAGGCTCGCGGCACTAGTCGGGAGTACGGAGTAGCCACGGGGGACTAAACCGGAGAATAATGGAGTCGCCACCCGGTGTGAACCGGGAAAATGAGATTTAAGGCCGCACTCACCCCTCGCAAGGGAAGACCTCAAACCGTTGGGTTCGGAATGGTCCCTTACTCATGTCACTTGTAATGAAAGGATTTATATAATAATTTAAACAGGCTTAAGTAACACTTATTTCTAAGGGTATCATGCTTCTAAATTCACATTTATAAAATAAAATATGCGCCTAAATATATATGTCATATTATTCACATATAAGATTGCATGCTTAGAAGTACATTAAATCAACAAACAGACAATTTCATTGGCATGTTGTATTCATGGAAACGCAAGCACATACTAACCATACAAGCACACATAAAGGCGAATCAAATGATGGTGAACATATGATTTCATAGACATATCATAAACAAATAGCCATTACATGTCCATGCAAAAATAAAAGGGTCAACTAAGTACATAATGCAAAAAAGACGCTTAGAGATGCAATTAGGCATTAAAGTGAGCATGCTATGACGTGGTGCAAAAGAAGATAGATATAGACACAAACGCACATATGATGAAAATGACTCAATTCAGTGTATTGGCGTTCGTGTCGCGTTCGTAAACGCGTTCGAACGGTAAATAGAAGGTTCATGTCCGTATAGCGTTTGATAACGCGTTCGAACGGGACCAGACAGAAAACATGCGTTCGTGCGGCGTTTCGAAACGCGTTCGAACGGGTTATAGCAGTGACCTCGAAAATGCAGTAAACAACATGACACATACATGAACATATGGATATATGACTTCTCGTATATAACAATAGATTAAGGAGCGCGGCAAATCATTGTAACAAAGGTAGCTTTCAAGCATTTTCATCCCTCAAAGTGGAAGACCCTTGATCTCACTTGATAAGCCCATGCGCAATGCAATATGATGCATGAATTTTCAAAAAAGACGTTATGAAGCGAATAACTAAATAAAAGAGGCGCGGCGAAGTACTGCCGTAAAGGTGGCCTTTTAGGCTCTTTGTCTCTCAAAGAGAGGACCTTTAGACCAACATACTAAGCCCATGCGCAATATGATATGATGCATGGTCATGTAAGAAGACGTCATACTAAACAACAAAATAAAGGGGCGCGGCGAAGTACTGCTGTAAAGGTGGCCTTTTGGGGCTCTTTGTCTCTCAAAGAGAGGACCTTTAGACCAACATACTAAGCCCATGCGCGTCACATCACAATACATGAAATAAAGACAATAAAAGTGTAGGACTTAATATGCCCGATTGAACGTATATTAAACCCAAACACACTTCGTCCGGCGCGGCGAGAGTAGTGTCACAAAGGTGGCCTTTTAGGCTCTTCGTCTCTCAAAGAGGGGACCTTTGGACTAACTCACTAAGCCCATGCGCTCGATCGCATCATGCATACACAAAATAAAGACAATCATATCAAACTTAGTATGCCCGATTGAACATATCTTACATCCAACCGAACACACATCAACCGGCGCGGCAAAACATCGTGGTAAAGGATTTTAACCCCTCCAAATAGGGAACCTTTAATCCGACTTACTAAGCCCATGCGCTCGATCGCATCACAACATAAATAAATAACATGCGGAAATTAAAAGACGGAATAATAAAGTGCGAATAATCAAAATAACATAAAGCGAAATATGCGCCGTTTACTCAAGTGGTACGTGGAGTTGTATCCCAAGTACAGACCGCACTACCGTCCATTCGGAATCGGCTACGGAATTTACGTCTGGGTTTCCATCCTATATACCACGAGAGACGACGTATTTTCCGTTTTAATCAATGGCCACAACACACATCACATGCAAACAATATTCAATATAATTTAAAACACAATTAAAAGAATCAATAAAAATCGAATAAATAATAAAAAGAAAACAAGTGTGAAGGGTACCCTCAGGTCTAACCTTTTAAGTCGTCTTCCGGACTCGCGTTACAACCGTCGGAAGGGCTATTACTCCGCAACTTTTCTGGTTCACTTGTTTAGCGTCTTAACTTGTTGTTCCACTGTTTTCCCCGCTGTTTTCACTCCATTTTGCTGCTATTTCCTCGCGATTTTCTGGTCACTGTTCAGGTGTGTTTGTTCACTGTTTGGGGGCTGTTTTTTTGCGTTTTCTGGACAGTTTTGTGATTTTTCTGGACAGTTTTCTGGGCGGTTTTTTAAGGGTTAAATTTGCAGCAAACTGGGCAGTAGAGTTGGTGCAATTTGCGGCAGTTTCAGAGGGTTAGTGAGTGGGGGATGCGTGCAGGGTTTGTGTGGCTAGCTGTGAACGTGTTTTGGTGTGGTCAGGCGAGGTATGCGTGAGGCGTGAAGGGCTGGCAGTGGCAGTGTGGCGTGGCTATGCGTGAGGCGTGAAAGGCTAGCAGTGGCTGATGAACATGAAGCTTGAAGGGAGATGGCAGTGTGGCGTGAATTGGTTAGGGGCAATGTGTGATGGGGTTTCGTTTGTGAGGGTGAGCTGGGCGTAAGGCTTGTGGGTGCTTATTGGTTTTTAACGTGAATGGAGTATGAGGGGCTATTGAAGTAGATTTATTTCTTGTTTTCGTGAGTGAGGAATGAAGGCTGGTGGTTCATGGCATCTGGCTAGTGGCAATTAGGGTTTATTTTCTCTTTGTATTTTTTGTATTTTTTCGTGAATGAGAGGAAGATGAGGGTGATGAATCTAGGGTTTTTGTTTGCTTTTTTGGTCACTGCCGTGTGTTAGAGTCTGTCTTAGGGTTGCAAAAAGTCATGTTTATATAGTTATCAATTAGGGTTTGCATGGTTTAATTAGGAAGTAAATCAATTATTAGGGTATTTTTAATTTGATTATTTTAGGCAATGAATATGTGTATTTTAGGTGAATAATATTTAATTAGGTGATGGATATCTTTAATTTTGGAATGATTTAATTTTAATTGGAAGTAAATTATTTAATTTTGGTATTTGATTTTTTATTTGATTTGATTTAATTTTAATTGCAATTAATTTAATTTATTAATTTAATTGGTTTGTAATTTAGATTTAGCATTTAATTCAATTAATTGATTATTTAATTTCAATTCAGTTTATATTTGTGAGTTAATTAATTTTAATTTGTGAATTTAATTTAATTAAGATTTTATTTTAATTAGTTTGTGAATTTAATTTAAAATTGTGACATATATTTTAAATGTTTTAATTATTTTGATTTGTGACATATATTAATTATTTCTTTGGATGTGATTTAATGGGCTTGGGCTAAGGTTAAGTTTTTTAAAACGGAGATCCAACAGCGAACCTGAAGCTAAACACGTGAACTAAATCCGACAAAACCGTCAATTCTTGACTCTTCCCTTCCGACGTCCGTTTCCCGCGATTTCCGCGACTTAAAAGATAGTGCCTCCAAATGAGGCTCATCATCGGGTTTCACATGCAAAAATACAATGCCTACAGTCGCCCCCACTTTGATGGGACTTGTGCAGTGTGTGACGGTGACAATCCTATCAAAGTCTATGCAATGCATTTTTACTTACCTGGCTAGCCAACTGCCACTTGACTTTCCACGTGTTTGAGTTGATTTGGGTGGTGAGGTGTTGCGACCCCTGGTTCATTCCCGAACCGTTACTATGAGTTGGTCCATTCCCGAACCGTTACTGTGAGTTGGTCCATTCCCGAACCGTTACTGTGAGGTGTTCATTCTCGAACTGTTACCGTGAGATGTCCATTCCCGAACTGTTACTGTAAGGTGGTCCATTCCCGAACCGTTACTGTGAGTTGGTCCATTCCCGAACCGTTACTGTGAGGTGGTCCATTCCCGAACCGTTACTGTGAGGTGTTCATTCTCGAACTGTTACCGTGAGATGTCCATTCCTGAACTGTTATTGTAAGGTGGTCCATTCCCGAACCGTTACTGTGAGTTAGTCCATTCCCGAACCGTTACTGTGAGGTGGTCCATTCCCGAACCGTTACTGTGAGGTGTTCATTCTCGAACTGTTACCGTGAGATGTCCATTCCGAACTGTTACTGTAAGGTGGTCCATTCCCGAACCGTTACTGTGAGTTGGTCCATTCCCGAACCGTTACTGTGAGGTGGTCCATTCCCGAACCGTTACTGTGAGGTGTTCATTCTCGAACTGTTACCGTGAGATGTCCATTCCCGAACTGTTACTGTAAGGTGGTCCATTCCCGAACCGTTACTGTGAGTTGGTCCATTCCCGAACCGTTACTGTGAGGTGTTCATTCCCGAACTGTTACTGTGAGTTGGTCCATTCCCGAACCTTTACTGTGAGGTGTTCATTCTCGAACTATGCTTCCATTCTTGGAGTGCCATTCCCGGCTTGTTCATTCCTGAACTGTATTTCCATTATCGGAGTGCCATTCTCGGCGTGCTCATTCTCGAGCTGTCCATTCCCGGACTATATCTCCATTCTCGGAGTGCCATTCTCGGCGTGCTCATTCTCAAGCTGTCCATTCCCGGACTATATCTCCATTCTCGGAGTGCCATTCTCGGCGCGCTCATTCTCGAGCTGTCCATTCCCGGACTATATCTCCATTCTCGGAGTGCCATTCTCGGTGGAACTGATCTGATGTGATGCGGGCCTCGCCCCCAGAATGCCATACCGGAAATGCTGATCTGATGTACTATGGGCCTCGCCCCCAGAGTGCCGTACCCGGCAGTGCTGACCTAATGTAATATGGGCCTCGCCCCCAGAATGCCATATCCGGCAATGTTGATACTGAAGTGGGCCTCGGCCCTAACTGCTACCGATATGGGCCTCGCCCCCAGACTGATACTGCTGATATGGGCCTCACCCATGTGATTCATTCCTGAAGACTGCTGACATGTACTGTTACTGCTTCTGTTTGGCTTGTCTTTGCCACTTTTCTTTTTCTTCTTCAAAACCTGTGAATACAAAACAGAACAAACACGAAATGATGCAAAATGTGTTACGTGTATGCATGTATGAATGTTCTTATCCCGTCGGGTTAGGTCTCCCGTCAATTCCCTTGATGACTGCTTAGTCTTCTCTTCCTCAGACAAGCTATCTCTTCAATCTGTCTACGTTGATCGGCTCGGTGAACTAATTCCCTTCCAAGTCTGATATCTTCACTGGCTCTATTTCCCAATTTCTGAATGTCTATCTTATCTTTTCTGTTTGCTTATTTCGAAGGTTCCCCGTGTTCATCACTGGATTCCGTAGTACCAAGGTTGAATACTTTTCTAAAATATACTCATATTGCAGGAGAGTTTCAGCAAAATGAACGTCTTTATTATTGTTGAGGAAAAGAGTTCGAAAAAGTAACAAAATCAATGTCATTTAAAAAACTGGATCAAATAGACTAGGAGGAACATCTCCATCATCCGCAACACTGCCTTCTTCCTCGGCCTATGGTTCTTCACTGTCATCCATGTAAGAAGCTTGGTGTTTGATGGTTTCTTTTCATGGGTTGGGTATTTTATGGGAATCTATGAGATCTTGAATTTCATGCCTGAGGCGGGTGCAGTTGTCGGTGTCATGGCCATGTAGCTGGTGGAAGTGACAATAAAGGTTCACATTTATGTGTGGTGGTGGGGGGTGCGGAAGTGGCTTGCCTTCTAAGGGTTTCAAGATTCCTTGTCCCTGTAACTTTTCAAATATCTCCGACAAAGGTCTACCAAGGTTGGAAAATTGCCTGTTTCTGATGGCAGCGACTTCGGCCGCAGCGGGCTTGGCCTCAGAATGCCCCCCAAAAGTCCTCCTATTCTGGCCATAGATCTTTCTGTTCTCAGCTTCTTCTTCTTCTATATCCATGACAGTTTCCCTCAACTGTCGAAAATCAGAAATCATCGAAGTCATCCTCCTCAGCTTACTATAAATAGAGGGCTTAGTACCCTTGATGATCATTTTGATTTGGTCCTTCTCTGAGGGCCGAGTCTGCATTTTCAAAAGCTGGCTTCTCCAGCGATCTACATACTCCTTGAAGCTTTCTTCCGGCTTCTGCTTAGTGTTCTCCAAATCTCGGAGTGACAAGTCAATCTCTAAGTCTGTAACATACTGCTTCAGAAAAGCATCAGCTAGTTCCCTCCAATCTTCCTTAACCTTCTTCTCAAGGCTATGATACCAAACCACAGGTGCCCCCTCGAGAGTGACATCCCAAACATCTTTTGGACTTGGCGCTGTGATAGGCCCACTGAACTCATGACTGAGACATATTGCTGCAGGTGGACTCTCGGGTCTCCATTCCCATTAAACTTGGCCATGTCGGGCATTCTGAACTGAGCAGGCAATTGTTCCTCAAAGGTCATCGCCTCATAGTCTAGTAAGTCTTCATCCTTACCCTTCATCTTACGGGTAACGGACTCTATCTGGTCACGGAGTTTCTGCACTTCTGCCTGAGACCCAACTTTTCTCCCAGTGGTATAATCAGCCATATCATCATCAAAAGCGGGGATGTCATCCCCCAATCCATTCGGAGTCTCCTCACGTCTTACATTCTCAGAGTTTCCCCCAGTACGGGGCACAGCCATATTTGTCATGGCAACGGTCAAGGCTTGCAACTGTTCGGTAATCTTGGCCAAACCATTTTCCAACTGATCTATCCGGGATACCTCATTATCGGATGTACTCATGTCTGTTGCCGGTCTTTTGGTGAGTCTTCCCTCTTCCCTAACCCAACGGGAGTCTATGATGGCTTTTAGAACACAAGGGTTAGCATGATGTATGTATGCATGAGGTGCGTGAGATGCATGTAACATATATAACATACTAAATCAATTAAAATTTTCACACAAATCGGCCTGTTATCATTTTAGAAGCTTTCGGGCTAATTGTCATAGGAGTGAACTCATCCCAGTTTAAATGGCCCAACAAGTTCACGTCTCATGGCAAAGAGCCCAACTAAATCCAAATGGTAACATTCCGAACACAAGCACAAGGTGGCTCATCAACACTTAGAAGCCTTCGGCCCAATTGTTATAAAATACATTCTTGTCCCAGTTTAAATGGCCCAACAAGCCCATATCTTATGACAAATAGTCCAAATGAATCCAAACGATGATGTTCCCAAACACAAGCAAAAAGAGAGATAATGCAAACAACATAACAATTTTTACATAATGGCCCATCAACATTTCAGAAGCTTTGGGCCTAATAGTCATACGGTACGAACTTGCCCCAGTTTAAATGGCCCAGCAAGCCCGTATTTCTGACGATAGTCCAGCTGCATCCAAATGAGGGTGGTCCACAAGCACATACTCAAGGAAATAATTGTTACTTTAACCATACAAACTGGTCTATGGGTGGGTTAGTAAGAGTATAGACAAAGGCTCTCACCGGCGAAGGATGGCCCACAACTAGGTCTCCCCACTCAAGGGTTCGAGCAACCAAGTGAGAGCACCCTTTTTTATACACTAAGGTACGTGCCAATGAGCTATGGTGTGTGACGGACTGTCAAATGGATTTCCCGTTGTAGATTCCCCAGAGGGAAGGTGGAGCGAGGCTCACTTAAATACCCAAGCCTCTTAGGCTCTTATCGCTTGGTGTCAGGAATAAACAACGAGTCCTCCAAATTAGTCCATCACAAAAGGCTACGAGTAGATGGCTATCTAGGTGCCTTCACAACTTTTCCTTCTAGAAAGGTAGTGAGTGAAGGAAGACACCAAACCATTACCTAGCCTCAAAGTGCCTTTGATTAAACCCTCATTTTATCCACTATAGACACGGTCAATTAAAACATAAATCCAAACATTACAAGACAATATTCGGGGCCGATTCTCTATCCCCAGTGGAGTCGCCAGACTGTGGGGACACAGGAAATCTGGGCGACGCATGCTGTCCTAGGCTCGCGGCCTAGTCGGGAGTACGGAGTAGCCACGGGGGACTAAACCGGAGAATAATGGAGTCGCCACCCGGTGTGAACCGGGAAAATGAGATTTAAGGCCGCACTCACCCCTCGCAAGGGAAGACCTCAAACCGTTGGGTTCGGAATGGTCCCTTACTCATGTCACTTGTAATGAAAGGATTTATATATAATTTAAACAGGCTTAAGTAACACTTATTTCTAAGGGTATCATGCTTCTAAATTCACATTTATAAAATAAAATATGCGCCTAAATATATATGTATTTCACATATAAGATTGCATGCTTAGAAGTACATTAAATCAACAAACAGACAATTTCATTGGCATGTTGTATTCATGGAAACGCAAGCACATACTAACCACACAAGCACACATAAAGGCGAATCAAATGATGGTGAACATATGATTTCATAGACATATCATAAACAAATAGCCATTACATGTCCATGCAAAAATAAAAGGGTCAACTAAGTACATAATGCAAAAAAGACGCTTAGAGATGCAATTAGGCATTAAAGTGAGCATGCTATGACGTGGTGCAAAAGAAGATAGATATAGACACAAACGCACATATGATGAAAATGACTCAATTCAGTGTATTCGCGTTCGTGTCGCGTTCGTAAACGCGTTCGAACGGTAAATAGAAGGTTCGCGTCCGTATAGCGTTTGATAACGCGTTCGAACGGGACCAGACAGAAAACATGCGTTCGTGCGGCGTTTCGAAACGCGTTCGAACGGGTTATAGCAGTGACCTCGAAAATGCAGTAAACAACATGACACATACATGAACATATGGATATATGACTTCTCGTATATAACAATAGATTAAGGAGCGCGGCAAATCATTGTAACAAATGTAGCTTTCAAGCATTTTCATCCCTCAAAGTGGAAGACCCTTGATCTCACTTGATAAGCCCATGCGCAATGCAATATGATGCATGAATTTTCAAAAAAGACGTTATGAAGCGAATAACTAAATAAAAGAGGCGCGGCGAAGTACTGCCGTAAAGGTGGCCTTTTAGGCTCTTTGTCTCTCAAAGAGAGGACCTTTAGACCAACATACTAAGCCCATGCGCAATATGATATGATGCATGGTCATGTAAGAAGACGTCATACTAAACAACAAAATAAAGGGGCGCGGCGAAGTACTGCCGTAAAGGTGGCCTTTTGGGGCTCTTTGTCTCTCAAAGAGAGGACCTTTAGACCAACATCTAAGCCCATGCGCGTCACATCACAATACATGAAATAAAGACAATAAAAGTGTAGGACTTAATATGCCCGATTGAACGTATATTAAACCCAAACACACTTCGTCCGGCGCGGCGAAGTAGTGTCACAAAGGTGGCCTTTTAGGCTCTTCGTCTCTCAAAGAGGGGACCTTTGGACTAACTCACTAAGCCCATGCGCTCGATCGCATCATGCATACACAAAATAAAGACAATCATATCAAACTTAGTATGCCCGATTGAACATATCTTACATCTAACCGAACACACATCAACCGGCGCGGCAAAGCATCGTGGTAAAGGATTTTAACCCCTCCAAATAGGGAACCTTTAATCCGACTTACTAAGCCCATGCGCTCGATCGCATCACAACAACATAAATAATAACATGCGGAAATTAAAAGACGGAATAATAAAGTGCGAATAATCAAAATAACATAAAGCGAAATATGCGCCGTTTACTCAAGTGGTACGTGGAGTTGTATCCCAAGTACAGACCGCACTACCGTCCATTCGGAATCGGCTACGGAATTTACGTCTGGGTTTCCATCCTATATACCACGAGAGACGACGTATTTTCCGTTTTAATCAATGGCCACACACACATCACATGCAAACAATATTCAATAAATAATTTAAAACACAATTAAAAGAATCAATAAAAATCGAATAAATAATAAAAAAAACAAGTGTGAAGGGTACCCTCAGGTCTAACCTTTTAAGTCGTCTTCCGGACTCGCGTTTACAACCGTCGGAAGGGCTATTACTCCGCAACTTTTCTGGTTCACTTGTTTAGCGTCTTAACTTGTTGTTCCACTATTTTCCCCGCTGTTTTCACTCCATTTTGCTGCTATTTCCTCGCGGTTTTCTGGTCACTGTTCAGGTGTGTTTGTTCACTGTTTGGGGGCTGTTTTTTATGCGTTTTCTGGACAGTTTTGGTGATTTTTCTGGACAGTTTTCTGGGCGGTTTTTTAAGGGTTAAATTTACAGCAAACTGGGCAGTAGAGTTGGTGCAATTTGCGGCAGTTTCAGAGGGTTAGTGAGTGGGGGATGCGTGCAGGGTTTGTGTGGCTAGCTGTGAACGTGTTTTGGTGTTGGTCAGGCGAGGTATGCGTGAGGCGTGAAGGGCTGGCAGTGGCAGTGTGGCGTGGCTATGCGTGAGGCGTGAAAGGCTGGCAGTGGCTGATGAACGTGAAGCTTGAAGGGAGATGGCAGTGTGGCGTGAATTGGTTAGGGGCAATGTGTGATGGGGTTTCGTTTGTGAGGGTGAGCTGAGCGTAAGGCTTGTGGGTGCTTATTGTTTTTTAACGTGAATGGAGTATGAGGGGCTGTTGAAGTAGATTTATTTCTTGTTTTCGTGAGTGAGGAATGAAGGCTGGTGGTTCATGGCATCTGGCTAGTGGCAATTAGGGTTTTTTTTCTCTTGTATTTTTTGTATTTTTTCGTGAATGAGAGGAAGACGAGGGTGATGAATCTAGGGTTTTTGTTTGCTTTGTTGGTCACTGTCGTGTGTTAGAGTCTGTCTTAGGGTTGCAAAAAGTCATGTTTATATAGTTATCAATTAGGGTTTGCATGGTTTAATTAGGAAGTAAATCAATTATTAGGTGTATTTTAATTTGATTATTTTAGGCAATGAATATGTGTATTTTAGGTGAATAATATTTAAATTAGGTGATGGATATCTTTAATTTTGGAATGATTTATTTTAATTGGAAGTAAATTATTTAATTTTGGTATTTGATTTTTTATTTGATTTGATTTAATTTTAATTGCAATTAATTTTAATTTATTAATTTAATTGGTTTGTAATTTAGATTTAGCATTTAATTCAATTAATTGATTATTTAATTTCAATTCAGTTTATATTTGTGAGTTAATTAATTTTAATTTGTGAATTTAATTTAATTAAGATTTTATTTTAATTAGTTTGTGAATTTAATTTAAAATTTGTGACATATATTTTAAATGTTTTAATTATTTTGATTTGTGACATATATTAATTATTTCTTTGGATGTGATTTAATGGGCTTGGGCTAAGGTTAAGTTTTTTAAAACGGAGATCCAACAGCGAACCTGAAGCTAAACACGTGAACTAAATCCGACAAAACCGTCAATTCTTGACTCTTCCCTTCCGACGTCCGTTTCCCGCGATTTCCGCGACTTAAAAGATAGTGCCTCCAAATGAGGCTCATCATCGGGTTTCACATGCAAAAATACAATGCCTACAGGCTTAGTGGTGTGCGGGGGTTTAGGTCAAGCTAAATGGTTTGCGGGGTTTTTGGGCTTAAGGTGCTTTAAAACGGAGGTCCATCAAGTGAGCCCGAAGCTAAACAAGCGAATAAAATCTAACAAAAATATTGATTCCCTTCCGACGTCCGTTTCCCGTGACTTCCTCGACTTAAAAGGTAGTGTCTCCAAATGAGACTCATCATAGGGACTTATATGCAAAAATACAGTGCCTACAGATAGTTCTTTCAATCTATGGGTCAAACAGTCGGAGTTCAAAGCTTCTAGTTCGTCTCATGTAGTGTTTGAGAACTTGAAACACACGAAAACATAAATAATAAGTAAAAAGAAATTAGATACAAGTAACGTATCTAACCCCAAAACTAATAGTGAAAGATAAATAAGTCCCCGACAACGGTACCAAAAACTTGACCGGTGTTGTCACACGCGTATAACGCAAGCGCACGTATCAATCAAGTAGTATAAAAAGTATCGATCCCATGAGGATTTAATACCTAAGCTATTAATTTATGAAGCCAAATGATTACAAGTATCTAACGGATTGATTGTTTGATTTGATGATGACTTAAACTTAAAAACTAGTAAATAAAATGGTGCGAAAGTAGGTTGAGGAAAATTCAAATTTATAAAACTATCTAGGGTTGTGAATCTTTCCAATATCTTTTTAAAGATGAAGTGGTTATCATATGGTTGTGTAATATATTGGTTTACTAACCTGGAACACAAAATTATGCAAAAGCCTTTGTCGATGGTCGGATGTAAATACCCAGTGTAACCCAATTAATCAGATGTCTATGTCAACCAAGTTACCTGAATTCATTAAGATTAAGTTCCAATTGTGGTTACCCCCGCCCGACAGGTATATGTCTACCCTGTAAGGAAATCTATTAAAGGGTTATCTATCCTCAAGGAAGATCGTGGGCTATTAAGTCTAAGGATGAAACCTAAAATTCCTTCATCAAGTTTATTTTAAGTTTACCAGATCAATCTTATTAGTGGCCAGTTAACAAGACGCATTAAGCTTAAGACTTAATAAGTAAACCTTTATATTACCCAAATTATAAAATAACCCATTATAACCCGGTGATATTGGAATTCATCACAACCCCAGATAACAGACTTAGCTACAACACATATTTATGACTAGTAACAACTTAAATAAAATAAAAGACATAAAGTAAATGCTGGAAATTAAAAAGGAAAAGTACAATAAAAGAAAATACTGGGGTTAGATGATCCACTTCTATTACTACTATTTTAGATATCTCCCTTAATATAATATATTATTTTGCGTGATATTAACAACCAGCCATATAGGCGGTATCCTGATTAAGTCAAATTAAAAATTAATTACCAACCGACCAACCAGGTGGTATCCATGCTTAGTCAGGTTAAAATAATTTATAATTAATTACCAACCGACCAATATAGCGGTATCCTCATTGTTGTGATATTTTACATCGTACCGCAAGTGTACGATGTCAAGTTTTAGTATAAATGAGTGTAGAGTGTCGAACCCACAAGGATTACGTTAACTCGCACTAAATACTACAATTGATAATCCTAACTTTATTTAGAAAACAAATAATAAAGAATTTAATAAATAAATAAAAAAATAATTATATAGGAGGAAATAATACGATAGAGATTCTAGATCCTGATTTCACCTAGTTGTAGCCTATGTATTTGTCATGCCAATTAATCCATGTTCAGTTACATTGTTTATAAGTCAAGATTCCTAAAATATCCACTCCCTCTCTCGAGTGCCGAGTGAAAATATCATCAACTATAACTTCGATATCTCTATAAAAATCCAGTAGTTAACAACTCATTACGTTTTGTGATTCTATGTTAACGACTTTAAAGGAACTACAGATTCTCTCGAACTCTATAAAATCCTAGGTCATATTCTCTAGATCCATTCAAAATCCCCCCTCTCGAGTGATAGATTCTAAACATTCATCATCTTCAATTATGGCCAACAATCAAGAAGCATTAAACTCAAAAGAATATAAATAAATCAATAAGACTTCTTAACAAAATTAGCAAACAATTACAAGGTTCAAGCATCGATTACATCATTCTCCAGAATTATGGAGTTTAGTTCATGACAATAGATAAAAACAATAAGAATAAGGTCATGAATCTAATGGAAATCATTAGAGTTCTAAGAAAGAAATAAGATGATAAAACCCGAATTGAATCTCTTCCTCTTCGGATGTCAACGCCTTTGTCTCCTCTGGTTGCTCTTCAATCCTACTCTTGGATCTCTAAAAATATGTGTTTCTGTGTTTTGTGATGTGTATTAGCCTCCCCTTTTAGTCTTGGACGAAGTCATGTATTTATATTGGAGCCTTGGAATCATAATACATGTTAAAAACCCTAAAAATCACTTTCCTGAACGCGTGCTTATC